>JAODAL010012415.1:0-95526 GCA_025379985.1 Phyllomedusa bahiana
CCACCCCTGAGTGCCAAATACACCCACCCTTCTACAGAAGGGATTTCTGAAAATGCCAAGCTCAACACAACAGTAGCTAAATGCTAGCTTGTTCATGTATTTGTTATATACTGTGTTCCTGGTGCTTATGTACCTCATAATCTTCCAGACGTGTAGGTGGTACACAGTGTGCGTGGCGCTTGGCTTCCTTTATTCATTGATACCTCGGAAAAAAAGAACCCTTCTGTTCTCATTCACAATAAGGCAAGATAGGGCAGCGCATCTCCTTATAATGAAGTTACAGGTCAAACTACTCCAATGACCTTCCAGCTCTGTGTACTGGTGATTTGGACACGTTATAGGGCACAGTTCAAAGAGGACATCTCAGCTCTCTTGACATGTCTGTTTTACTTCAATGTTTATTATGCTCATATTTACCTGGTGTGAACAGGGACAGGGTGACAGGTAGGCAGAGGTAGGCAACCGCCTATGGCGCCTACATCTGCCTATCAGTAAGGGGGGCCAAAAAGGTATGGAGTGGACTACAGCCGAAATCTACAGTACCTTCAACAGCCAGGACATAACTCTGATCCCAGCTGTTTAACTACTTAGATGCTGCTGTTAATACAACCATAGCATCTTGTTAGTTATACAAATGGGGGCACCCTACCTCCCCCCATGTCTTCCAATCAGCTCCCCCACAAAACAATTGCGGGGTGCCGACTGGGAGTCACGACAGCCAGGAGCTTAATGAAGACTCCCAGTCCTGCCATCTTACTGCCCATATTACACCCTGCCAGAGGAAAATGTAATAGGAGAGCTGTAATAGCACACTATTCTACAATACATTAGTATTGCAGAATAATGTACAAGTGTTCATGCCACCTAGTGATCGAGTACTCTGGGGGGACTAAAATTCCAAATAAAAAAAAAAAAAAAAAATAATAAAAGTTTAAAACACCATTCTTTCCCCATTTTACAAATAAAAAAACTAAACATAATTTGTAACACCATATCTATAAGTCAGATCTATTAATATATAAACTTGTGTATCCTGCACGATGGACGCTATTAAAAAAAAAATAACCAGCGCCACAATTGTGGGGTTTTGTTGGTCTCTTTGCCTCCCCAAAAATTGGAATAAAAAGTGATAAAAAATTAGATGGTATTCGACAATGGTACCA
This sequence comes from Phyllomedusa bahiana, assembly GCA_025379985.1. Taxonomy (NCBI): domain Eukaryota; kingdom Metazoa; phylum Chordata; class Amphibia; order Anura; family Hylidae; genus Phyllomedusa; species Phyllomedusa bahiana. Next base: position 1,164 of record JAODAL010012415.1, read on the forward strand.
ATGAAAACCACACATTAGTCTTCAAAAAACAAGTCCTCATATAGGCCCGTAGACTGAAAAACAAAAATAAATAAATGGTCTCAGAAAATGGCACTGTAACACCAATAAAAATAAAAAAACGAATTGTACCGACCCACAGCATAAAGATAACACATCACTTATACAGCAACTCCAAAACAGATGGTGTTTTTTCCCCCATTTCACCTAGCTGGGGTGGGCACAGCTGGAGGTGCCATGCATCAGGTCTGGGATTTGAATTTCTCCAATGGGGGAGGAGTGCAGTCATTTACCCTCTTTGCCTAGGCTGCCAAAATGCCTTGTCCTGGCCCAGGGTGTTAATGACGCTTTTATTGTATGTATTGCAATCCATTTGCAATCCTGTTTTTGATGTAAATTATCTCCATTAGCATTTGAAAGTAAAAATGTTGCCTATATTTTTCAGTCTAGCTACCTTTAGTGTGCTTTGAATTGGGCCCACATTTTTATGCCTCTTGCTATTGGATACAGTAAGCTCTCTTGTGCTATTATTCTTTGTGTTTTTAGTGTTATTTGTGGTAACTACTATGCCTTCCCTGTATGCTTTTTGTCTCCTAAGCAATAGGGATATTGCAGGGCTTGGATAGGGATAGGAAGGTGATCAGTTTCGCCACACGGCTTAACTGCGGGGCGTAATTCCGCCCCCACAATTACGCCGTGTGGCTGGGGGGCGGGAGGAGGGGAGCGAGCGGGGGGCCGGCACTTCGCCGGCCCATAGACAGTCATTGCTCGCGGCGCGTATACGCCGCTAGAAAGTGACATGTCAATTATCTCCCCGCCCGGCGTATTCGCCGAGCAGGGAAAGGAGACGTAATGCATAGTTCTCTATGAGAACTGTGCATTACCGTAGTTACTGGGACGGATTCAGCCCGTAATTGGCGCACTTCGGCGAGTAATTACGGACTGAATTACGTCCCAGAATAAGCCATGTGAACATGGCCTTATTGGGGCAGGTGCTCTGTGTGTTAGGCAGGGATAGTTTCCATTGGTTTGGGCTTTTTTAGCGTGATAAATAAAGGCACCATGTAGCTTTAATGTGTCTATAAATAGTTATGTTTTTATTATTGATCCAAGGTACCCACTTCTATTTTTGTGTTTGGAAAAAAATTTAGGAGGCATTGTGGTTTCCCCCTTTGTTTCACAATATTTTTGAAGGGGTACTGTTTGTACTTGTCCCAATGACGTAACCATTTTAGACGTTTTGATAGCACTCTACATTGTGCCATTCCTCTATTATGTGAATGAAAAAGTATGAATACATTGATAGTTGGGTCCTACAGGTGTATGGGTACCACAGGGCTGGAGAGGAGTGGAATAACAGCCAAAAGGGCAAAGTATGGATCCAAATCGCCACCCACATACCAGTAAGATGTGGACATTGATATAGATGGTGATATGGACTACACTAAGGCCTCATGGATATAATAGTAAATTGTATCTGATAAGTTGTATTATTTTTATATGAAAGTGGGGGTCTGGTTGCTGTGGACAACTCCAGTAATCGTTATGCATAAGAAACATTGACTCAGATTTACTATTGCTGTCTAAGGCTATGATCACACGGCTATGACTGGGGCGCATTTCGCCGCGTATTTTGTGGCGTACTGCTCACAAATACGAGCAAAATGCGTCCCAGTCATTACGGTAATCCACAGTTCTCATAGAGAACTATGGATTACGCCTCCTCTTCCCGGGCGTACAATACGCTGTATGGGGAGATAAGTGACATGTCATTTATTCACGGCGCTTACGCGCCGCGAGTATTGACAGTCTATCGGTACCATCACGGGAGTACGCGCCGATCGGTGTGAGCTCCCAAGCACACGGCATAATTGCGGGCGTACTTTACACCCCGCAATTATGCCGTGTGAAAATACCCTAAGGCCTCGTTCACACGGCTTATTTGTCCGCGGATTGGCGCCGTACTCCGCGCCGGATTTGCGCTGCAGTACGGCGCCAATCCGTCGGAGTAATTACGGTAATCCACTGCTCTCATAGAGAACAGTGGATTCCGTCGCGGGGGGAGAAAGTGACATGCACATTATTTACGGCGCGGACGAGCGCAATCCGGCTCACAAATCCGCCGTGAATAAGCCGTGTGAACACGGCCTAACAGTTAGACAGCGTAAACTTAGAGAGGCAGTCTATAAACGCCCCAGTTTTATCACAGTGGATCATGCTGTTTGACAAATTTGGCACATCTTTAGACTGGTCTAGCTCTTATAGACCAGTTATTAGCTGGAGTACTTCCATGCCTGAATTTTGGGGCATGGTTGGCACAGTTTTTGGTGCAGCATGTCACATCGTCCACACACAACTTTTCCCATGGAGCCCCGCCACGTTCACACAAGCCAAAGCCATGTATCAGAAAGGTTGTACAAAATTGTCTAAAGCCATAGTAAATGTAGGTGCAACATACTGTGACATGCTGCACCAAAACACACCACTTCTTACCCATTTAATAACACTTTTCTGGGAAACCACAATGGTAGATGTGGTCCAGTATCTCTACTAAAAGCATGAACTATCTATCTATCTATCTATCTATCTATCTATCTATCTATCTAAGAAGAGGACAGGAAGTGTTGTCATAAGGACACTGGAGTCCAGGAGCGGTAAGTTTCAGGTATTATATCAAACTGAAATAATGAAATTGCTGCACTACTACGACTAGTCTGTGGCAAATGCTTCCCTGTGAAGGGAATCACAAATATTCAACACTGTTGGAATTCTAGCAAATGTAAGTTGCCCATGACTTTCTCCCTACATTGAGGCTATATGTAGACCCCAGTAATGCCACAATTGTACCATGACTCACGTGTGACCAAATGATGCCGTGGATTCTAACCTAAGCACAATAAGTTTTCAGAGTTTGGGATTTCTGCTGAGGAAAGGGGATTTGTGATGAGGAAACACAGGAATCCCAAATGAGGTAAGGTAAAGATGACTTATTAGAAAAGTATGTGAGGGGGATTGCACTTTTCTTCTCTCTACGGAGATGAACACACAAGGACCACCAGACTGACTTCTATGCAATTTCAGATGCTGCAAATTCTTAAGAGAGCAGATTTAAAAAAGATATATACAATAGATAGATAGATAGATAGATAGATAGATAGATAGATAGATAGATAGATAGATAGATAGATAGAGAGATAGAATAATAGATAGACAAACAGAGAGATAGATAGATATGATTTAGATATAAATTAGGCAGATAGCTAGATACATAGATACCTAAGTAGATAGACAGAGATAGATAAATACATACATACATAGACAGATTGATAGATAGACAGATTGATAGATAGATAGATAGATAGATAGATATGAGATATATAGATAGATACGAGAGATAGATAGATATATAGGTAGACAGAGAAGACAGACAGACAGACGGAGGACAGACAGACAGACAGACAGACAGATCAGACAGACAGACAGACAGACAGACAGATAGATAGATAGATAGATAGATGGATAGATATGAGATTGAGTATATAGATGAAAGATAGATAGATATGAGATTGGATAGACAGACAGACAGACAGACAGATAGATAGATAGATAGATAGATAGATAGATAGATAGATAGATATGAGAGAGATAGATAGATACAAGAGATAGATAGATATATAGGTAGACAGAGAAGACAGACAGACAGACAGACAGACAGACAGACAGACAGATAGATAGATAGATAGATAGATAGATAGATAGATAGATATGAGATTGAGTAGATAGATGATAGATAGATATGAGATTGAGTAGATAGATGATAGATAGATATGAGATTGGATAGACAGACAGATAGACAGATATAGATAGATAGATAGATAGATAGATAGATAGATAGATACATAGGTAGACAGAGAAGAGAGATAGATTAGATAGGAGATTTATTAGATAGATAGATAGGACAAACAGACAGACACAGATAGATAGACAGAATCCATTACAGCGGGGCCATGCATGATGACTGCAAATGCTTCTCAGCTCTTGTATGGGGTCTGAATCTCTGGTAAGCAATATAGTTCCACACTGTCCAATTTATACCAGGCCAAAATGCTCACGTGAAGAATAGGATGACTCGGGGACTTTATGTTTTCAATTTTCAGGGGAAACGTTCCTTACTGTTTCTAATTATGCCTGTACTGAATCCTCATGTCGTCTCTCCTTGGCCATACAGTGTTATTATTGTCCTCTTTCTTCCTTGAAGAACCTACGTAAAGGACTGACGTTACTCACCCAGAGAGAAGGTATAAGACCCAGTCCTAAGAGTTCATGTTCCACGTAATAAGACCTCTCCATTCTCTCTGTAATTATGGACTTGTCCCTTGTATGTACACATAGGTATTATTAGCCAAATTCATTATAAATTGGTGTGTTGCGCCTGCGTCATGACTCTCCCGGACACAGAGGGGGATTACACACGGAGATAGCAGTGTTGTGTATGCTGACATCTTAATGAAGTCTGTGAGTCATAAGCTCCTAGCAATGAATGACAAACCCTGCAAGGGCTTGTTTCTGTAGTGAAGGGTCCGGGATAACGGGCGGGAGGTCCTGTTTGCAGAATGTATAAAACCCTAAGGACAACCATGTGCGTAGGTAGTAGATTAGTGGCTTAAACTGCTCGGTTACACATCACTGAAGTAAATACCGATTTTTTCCCACACATTTTGATGTTGTGGGTTACATAAAACAGATATCTCCTTTAAAAGTTGTTACTGTTTATATACAATTTCTTTACAGATGGGTCACTTTGTAAATACTTAATATCACTGACCTTAAACTGATCATGGGTTACAGGCTGTTTACTGCCAATATCGTCCTGATGGCCCCTGTGACTTAAAGGGGTTGTCTCACTACAAGGATTGCTTTTTATGTTGAAGATCTTGCAAAAACAAGTCACTTTGCAATATGTGTCATTAACAGTGTCCTACCTATTCCTAGATATCCACTCTTGTATGGGCTGCATCAGCTCCTCAGGTTGCTATAGCTACAGACCTGTTCGATCTCTCCTGATAGGCTGCCAGCGCTGGTCGCTATAGTTACAGACCTGGTCTCCTCAGCAGCTCATCCCTGCAGGCCTAGAAAAGCCAGTAAACACACCCCTGAATTCAAAAATTAAACTGGGAAGACAGGACTGAGGTAAGACGAATCGATGTAGTGAGACAAACCCTTTAAAGCCTCAGTCAATAAAGTTACAGCAGGAGCTCCACCCAGCATTGATCTCAGGGCCGGGACGATGGGTTGGCAGAGGTGGGCAATCTCCTAGGGCACCACCTCTGCCAGGAAGAAAGGGGGCGCAGTTTAATATGTAAAACATTACATTCTCAGCAGCGCACAGCAGGCAGCAGCCGACTACTGCTGCTACGTCGTCCTTCCAAGTGCCACCCCCTTCATCTCTTCAGGAAGGCGGGCAGAGCAAGATTCAAATTACTTCTCCTCCCGTCCGAGCGGGACAAGAGGAAAGCGACAGCCGGAATCTGTGAGTGCTGCTGTCACAGAGCTTATGCAGAAAGCTAGACTGATTGTGAACTGATGAAGCCTCTCCTGCATAAACACTAGAAGATCATCAGTTCACAATGAGCCCTTCTGCTGCCCCCCACAGTGTGAGCTCCTCCAGCTCTGCCCTATGTTAACTCTCTGCTGGCCAGACAGTGCTGGAGGGCTCCACACTCAGAGCAGGCAGGCTGAAGTAATGACCCATTCCCCCCACTGCAACTAGTTATACAGTAACACTAGGTCTACACTGCATCAGGTGTTGAGCGTACAGGATGAATGATGTTATATTTTAATAGATCAGATTGTATGCGGTGATACCACCGTGATACCAAATTTTTTTTATTTGTAAAATGGCAAACGGGGGGCATTTGACACTTTTATTATTTTTTCTATAATTGGGGGGGAGGCGCCATTTGACCCTCCTGCCTAGGGCACCAAAATATCTTGTCGGCCCTGATTGATCTCACACAAGTCTTTTACCCAGAGAAGCCTCAGCCACACCTCCTTTACAGTTCTCGTAGGCAGAACTTGAAAATGAGGAAATGCCCCAGAAGAAAAAAACGCACCTTGTATCACCTCAACCAGTAGGGGGTTCAATTTTTGTTTAGATGAGGCTAACAATTTAATAGTGGTTCTAGTTTTCTGCGGTTTCCTAAATGTAATTTTGATATTCCTCAAACCCACTTGGAACCCACTATGTGCAAGTAGGACATTTTGCTACTTCCCCATACACAGTCCATTCCATGGCCCACCTAATCATGGTAGTACTAGTTTATGTATGGCCAGCTTTAGTCAACTGATTGGAGAAGCCAAGGAAGTAACCACCTATGAGCCAATGCTGTGTCCTCTGGCTTGATCCAACAATCAGTAACAGTTCTTTAACATTTTTGCCTACAATGAAAAATTTCATAATTCCCGAGGATGAGTGAAGACCCTCTGATTATTGGTGCTGTGAAATCTTATGTTTATGGTCAAAATACAAGAGTTGATGCATTAGTAGATTATCTTCCAGGAACAAAATTTTTTTGTGGGCTAAGGTGACCTTATGCAGAGAACTGTTGTTAGATCCTGAGCAACTGCCCTCGTTAACCTCCTATAACCTGGCCTTATATCTCCTAGTATTGATTATTATTGACCTTGTATTTTAACCCAGCATCCCATATGACATCACAAAGTAATATATATATAAATGCAGAGCCCCTAAACTTGGTGACCACAAATAAATATTACATAGAGTAAGTGCATTTCTCTTTAAAGGGGACACTGCCATCAGAAAGGAGTATTTTTTTTAAAACCAATATTCCTGGAAAACTATTTTTCTTTTTTTTTTTTTTTAATTTTTGGCAATTTTTTTTTATTTTGGTATTCCTATGGAATTGAAAATGACATAAAATATTTTCCTTCTCTAGCTGTGAAAGAACTTTTGTATTGCAGGGCAGAGCAATCACACTTTACTTCAGCAGCTACTTATCTTTCCAAAGTCTTATTACAAAAAGTCGGTAATGACATAATGATTGCTCTGTTGTTCTCTGGACCGAGATAGATAAGATAAGACTAGACCATGAGCAAAACATGAAAGGAAAAAAATTTTCTGCACTGGGGCTGATGGGAAATTTCTTTATACTTATCAGGTTATGGCAGATAATATTTACACCTCTCAGACCAGAGCCGACCAGAAAGAAATGCCGTTAAACAATTTTCTTCCTGCTGTGCTACCAGACCTCACAGAAGGGAAGTCAGAGAGAGTAAAATTATATATAAGAACACCCATTTGACCTCCCTACTGGACTCAGCCGCACCGAGGGGCCGAGAGACCATCAAGAGGATCACGCCAGCACAGTCCCCCTGCGATTTGAGCTGCGGGCAGACCTTGATGGGTCTTGGGGTGGTGGCGGACCTCCTGACATACCGTTCCGGGGGTCTCCTGCCGCTCTGACCCCATCGAGGGGGTCCACGATCGACCGCAGCCCGGTTGGGGCTCAGGCACAGATCTGTCCCTCCTGGGTGTCCAGTCCGAATTCCTCTATCTGGGGCGGCAGCCTGTTGCGCCCTACACATGGTGTGGAACCCCTGCCTTCCTCCTCATCGCCTATGGAGAACTTGGCACTGAGCCAGCCGCCTGGCCTTCCCAACCCGGAAGCCACCCTACTCACATTACAGAGCCACCCTGAACTAAAGGCTCTGTTATCTCTCCTGCCCACCAAGCAAGATCTTAAAACACTGGGACAAAAGATGCAGCAAACATGGCGTCGAGACCTGGTTCTGGTGCAATCGGACGTCAACATTTTGCAGAGTAAGATACAGTCCCTAGAAAGGGCTCAAGAATCAACGAATCTCAAAATTGCAGACCTGCAAGCCAAGATTGCTGACTAGAGCAGACATCAGTCCCAGATAACCATACAAATGGATGATATGGAAAAACGCAGCCGGCGAAACAACGTTAGGGTGAGAGGCCTCCCCGAAACTGTCAGAACCGCCGATTTGCTTCCCACTCTGACCAAGCTTTTCAATTATATCCTTGGCCGTCCCGAGGACACTATGATTGATAGGGCCCATAGGGCACTACGCCCTCAAAGTCAGGACGTGACAAAGCCCATGGATATTATATGCAGAATCCATCGATACGTCATCAAGGAGGAGATTATGAGGAAGGCCCGGCTTATGAAGAACGTCGAGTTTGAGGGCATCTGACTGGGTCTGTTTCCGGATCTCTCTAGACGAACGCTATGCATGAGGTCGGCGCTCAAGCCGCTTCTTCATGTTCTCCAATCCAATAATATCCTTTACAGATGGGGATACCCCTTTTCCCTTCAAGTCTGGCACAAAGACACAGTCTTAGTATTCCGCTCTCCGGACGATCTTCCAACGTTTGTTGCAGCGCTTAATCTACCGGACATTTCCCTGCCTGACTGGACATCAGCGGTCTCCATGGAAGCTCTACCCACACGGGCACAGGGGACAAGCCCCCCTCTTCAACAGCCATCTCTGACCCCACTGAAGAGTCAACAGTCGCGACGTCGCCGTAGAAGTCGAGAGGACTCATTGCCTGACACGTGACCCCACCACTGACTTTGAAGCCTCACCTTGTGAGAGCCTACCTACTATGAGGTGTTGTGTGCCCCTAACCTAGCCTTCTTTTCCTTGCAGGTTATATTCTATTAGTGTGCTGTTGGGTCTGTTTTTGGCGCTGGGGCTCGTATTCTCGTGTCCGGAGGCATGGAGGTTGAATTAAGCGGGTCACGCTTGAGACCTGCGTTGATTCCCCGGCCTACACGGCACTACTTTGAGCTACCTGGCTGCGAGATGCGACCCCCTAGCCAAGAGATCTCTTGACATTCTGAATGTTTTTTCTAAGGCTGCTGACATCCTTTCTCTGTTGATATGCTTGCCCGTTTGGAGACGGCCGACGGCGGGATCGCTTCAGATTTCCCGGAATCCCCTGCTCCTTCCTAGCCCTTCTCTTCCTCTACCCTACCCTCCTGGTGTTTTTTTTTTTTTTTAATTCTATACCCTTTCCCACTCAATTTATCCGTCTTCCCTCACCTCTCTGGAGCCTTTTCTCCCTATTCTCCCCATCCTACTCGCATGTGACCCCGTTGTCGTCTGCTCCCAACTTACAATCTGACTATGGTTATACTTGTCCTGTTGTGCTCAGATGTGATTGATTTGAAAGCTTTTCTTCACCTATTCGGTAAACTTTGGCCTTTGACGACCCCCAATAGTCTAGGCCTACTTGCAGCATCATATGGCCTTTGCAGTGATCTATCTGCTCAATTTAGCGTCTTGGTCCTTTTTTCAGGGATCTTTGTTATTTAAAATTCAGTGGTTATTGTTACTAAAATTTCTAATGTTATGGTCGGTTCAGGTTGCGTGGCAGGGGATGATTCTCGGGAGTTCATTGATAAATTTCCAAATGCAGCCTCCCAATGGCTAATCTACGGATCACCTCCCTTAATGTAAGGGGTTTCAATGTCCCCGAGAAAAGGTCAAAGATTCTTTACCTTCTACATAAACAGCGCTCCAAGATAGTATGCTTGCAAGAGACCCACCTGCTTTCAGCCCATATCCAGTCATATCATAATCGTTATTACCCTGTCTGGTGCCATTCTAGCAGTTCCATATCCAAAACTAAAGGAGTAGCCATTTTTATGCACAAATCTCTGCCTGCTCAGATTATAGATGTCTTTAGGGATGAAGACGCGAGAGTGCTCTTTGTCAAATTTAAGCTGCAGGGACACCTTTACACCCTGGCGAACATCTATGCCCCCAATACAGGCCAGATTTCCTTCTTAGCTAAAAACACTAGATAGTCTCACTTGCTTCGCCCAGGTGCACATTATACTCTGTGGTGATTTCAATTTAGTCATGAACCCCCTCCTCGACACATCGACGGATAGATCGGCGGTGGCATTGCATACCATCAATAGAGTTAGGAAAATGCTACACACTCTGCAACTGATGGATATATGGAGACTCTTACATCCAAGAGACAAAGACTTTACTTTTTACTCTTTTCCACATCACTCTTACAGTCGTATAGACTATATTTTCCCACAGCACTCTCTCCTACCACACATAGCGGACGCAACCATTGGGAATGCAATTTTTTCAGATCACGCACCCATACACTGCGATTTCGTCCTCCCGAGTTATAAGCGAGCCTCCTTCACCTGGAAATTAAATGAATTCCTATTGAACGACTCTCTGTGCTTGTCGGAACTCCAGCGCTCTTTTGCTTCATTTTATGAGGATCATCTTATCGACTCCACATGGGAGGCCCTCAAGTGCGTGCTTAGGGGGATCCTTATTAAGCATGGGGCTCGACTGAAAAAAGCAGCGGCTTGTAAATTACAGTCTCTGCTGGCACAACTCGCCTCCTTGGAAATAACGCATAAGTCCACAGGACTGGAGTCGGATCTGAGAGCCCTCCTACAGACGCGACATGAGATTCTTCAGCTCATGGAGCACAGGCACAGACGTTACCGTAATCTTTGCGCGAGCTCCTTCTACACTTGGAGCAACAAGCCGGGAAGTTCTTGGCCCGCGCACTCCGAGATAAGAGAGCATCCCTTTTTGTTCCAGTGATTAAAACCTCGGAGGGACGAACCGTACACTTGACGGAGGAGATTCTCTCGGTGTTTCACAAATATTATACCAACCTATATAATCTCCCGGGCCCAGACACCCACACTGACCCGCCAGTGCACGCTCCGCTCCTACGGTCATACCTGTCTAGGACAGCTCTCCCACGTCTCTCTCCTCAATCTCTCGCCTCTCTGGAGGAGCCGTTCTCCGCTGAGGAACTCAGGCAAGCAATCTCCTCCATGCCCTCGGGCAAGAGCCCGGGTCCAGATGGCTACACGGCACCGTTATATAAAGCCCTGGGTGGGGGAGGAGTTGACAGGGGCCCTTCTAGGAGCCTTCAATATGGTTTCCACCACGTACCCTTTCGACTCCGCCTTTCTGACCGCGCACATAACGGTGATCCCAAAGGAGGGAAAAGACCCAGCGCAATGTCAAAGTTATAGACCGATATCGTTGATTAATACGGACGCAAAACTCTTTGCCAAAATGCTAGCAACCCGTCTCAACCCACTCTTAAATAAGCTCATCCATCTTGACCAGGTGGGGTTCGTGCCCTCCAGAGAGGCGAGAGACAACACGCTCAAGACCTTTGCTCTCATGCACCAGGTTCGTAGGGAGGGGGTCGCATGTATGATTCTCTCCCTCGACGCCAAAAAGGCATTTGACTGGCTAGCGTGGCCTTTTCTGTCCGGGGCTCTGGAGGCAATTGGACTGGGCCCTACCATGAGGAGTAGAATTATGGCCCTATACACCTCCCCGCAGGCTAGAATCCGCATAAATGGCTATCAGACCCAGTGTCGATCTGAAATGGCACCAGACAGGGCTGTCCCTTGTCCCCCATCCTGTACATCCTCGCTATGGAGCATCTACTGCAGGCCATACGCAACAACCCGTTTATTCATGGAATTCAGGTAGGGCATTTACAGGTAAAATGCTCGGCCTTCGCGGATGACCTACTCCTGTACCTTACTAAACCGCATACCTCATTACCTGCCGTACTTGGGGCTCTGGCGGAGTATAGCCTACTCAGCAACCACAAAGTGAACATAGCAAAGAGCACAGCTCTGGGTCTCAATATCCCTGACCGGGAACTAAATCACTTAAAATCCTCCTTCCCGTTCGCTTGGAAAACAAAATCCTTCCCATATCTAGGTGTGCACATCCCCTCAGATCCCAGTGAGACCTTCGACTTAAAGGGGTGTTATCATTTGAGCTGTTTGGGCTGTTCAGTTAATTTTCTCAGATTGAGTTTGAAATCCAGGGGCGTGTCTCTCCTCTCAGCAGGCATGTCTCTCCTCCCAGGAGGCGTGTCTCCCCTCACTGGAGAACTGTGACATCATCATCTTGTATGAAGCAGGGGATGCAGAAGGTTGTCTGGACATAACAGCTCTGTAGCCTCCTGCATGCTTATGTCTGCAGCCTTGAGGCTCCAAACACCAGCAAGCACCTTTCATATGTCTTAGTTTACACACAAATGACGCTGAAAGCCAACAGCTTTAACTTCTAGTGGGGTTCACCCAAATTGTACTGACAACAGGCAGAGACCTTTACTCAACTACAAGGACAAATGTCAGCTTCAAGAAAAGATCTTTGCTTCCTGTCAGTGACATGTGAGTGAAAACACTGGGGGGAGAAGCACTCAGCGTTGGGACCCTCCTCATTCTGTAACTACCTTGGGCTGTTGGTGCAGCGGTAGAGCAGTGAGCAGTGACAGAGTATTGCATTTACAACAAAGGGGTTTGGAGTTCTAGTCCCCTCACAGAGTATATTTCCCCCCCCCCCTAAATTCTACACATATGTAGAGAGACCTAAAATATATATGTCAATCTCTATAATGATATATATACACATACATAGCTCCCCTATATCATGTCTCATCCCCCAGAGTATATGCATTGTATCACATATGTTGGAAGTGCTTGGTGTGACTACTGTGACAATGGGACACTATATAGGGGAGCTTTGTGTGTGTATATGAATAAAATTATAGATGTCTACACATATATTTTCATATCTTTACATATGTGTACAATTTATAAAAGAAAAAAAAAATACTGATGGGACTTGAACTCCTAACCTTTATCTTGCAGAGTGGATCAGCTAAGCATTGTACTATACAAGCAGCTTATGCAGACACAGTGTTGAATCCTTATGTTATACACTACAGATGATGACGTCATAAGGAGGCGGGGCTTGCATTAGCCCTGAGGAACAGAACGCTCTCTTTTCAAAGTAGCAGCTTAAGGACTGGACCTGTGAGGAGGTGAAACAATCTCTTGACAAAAGCCCTTTAAACAGGCAGTCATTGCCCAGATCATCACCATAGAGCTGGGAGATGTACATAGAGCCAGCAGACCTTGGTTTCACTATCAATTTTAACAGCTCAGAGGGGAGTAAACACAGAGTGTGCAGGCAGCCAATCACAGCGCAGGGGGCGTGGCCGGGGTGTTTCCTGTCTAGGGGCGTATCCCAACAGGCTGAATGAAATGTCAGCCAGCCAATCACAGTGCAGGGGGTGTGTCTAGGGAATCGACCCGGGGGCGTTCCGACCAGCAACAGAGCAACAGCAGAAACAGAATACAGATTTACAGAGACGCTGAGATCTGCTAAACCAAGTGACTGAGGTAATGCAACCCAATTACAAAAGTACTTATTTTTACTGTCCCCATAATCTGAGACATGATCTTTGTAATGATAAAACCCCTTTAAACTTTGCTCCCCTGCTCCGAGATATTACACGGGACCTCCTGAAATGGGACAAGCGAGATTTTTCCTGGATTGGTAGGATTAATATTATGAAGATGAACATCCTGCCTCGGCTCTTGTACCTCTTTCAGGCCGTCCCAATCTCCCTCCCCAAAGCTTTCTTTTTGACCCTGCGCCAGCTGGTTAGCAATTTTGTCTGGGCGCGTAAACATCCTAGGATAGCCCAGTCCACATTGATACGTCCCAAACCGGAAAGGGGGTTGCCCCTTCCCGATCTTCAAGCATACTATCTGGCAGCAGCTGCGGTCCGCATCCTGGATAGTTTTCGCAGCGAGAAAACAAAACTGTGGGTTTAAATTGAGCCGCTGCTCTATAGAGCACCAGTGGCGGGTCTTCCCTGGCTTCCTCCAACACTCCTTAGGAAGCAAATGCTCGCTGGGGTCCCACTAGTGACACAAACGACGATCTCTGTCTGCAGAGCTTTTGCCTCAAAGATGAATATACTGGTCACGGGGGGTCCCTGTTCTCCGCTTCTAGGTAACCCACTGCTCCCGGAATCATTAGTGATACCCCTATCCCGGCTTCTAGGAGGTGGCGCTGCACAGTCTGTTGCTGCGAGGGTTATCTCCGCGGGCTCCCTGTTAAGTTATGAAGAGCTGGTGGGCGATACGGGTGCTACGAGGTTTTCTCGTTTTAATTATTACCAACTGAGAAGCCTATATACCAGATGTCAGTAGACTCTAGACATTCAGAGACCAACCACTCTATTCGAACGGTGCCGTCTGGGCAAGCACTCAGGAAAAACGAGCCCTGTCAGGCCTCTATAAAATGCTAACCGCCCTCCCCCTGACAGACAAGCTGCCCTTCCAGAGGAGTTGGGCACGAGAATTGGGTGTCACGCTTTCGGAGGAAGATTGGAGTAGGGCATTTCTTCTGGCTCACAAATCCTCCATTTCTACTAAAGCCCAAGAATTGAACTACAAAATTCTGACGAGGTGGTACAGGGTACCGGCTCTGCTGCATGTCCTATTCCCTTCAGTTCCAAGTACATGTTGGCGCTGTGGGGCGGGCGAGGGGACAATGACTCATATCTGGTGGGATTGCCCGATCCTTCAACCGTTCTGGTTGAAAGTGATAGACATTATCCGTAGGGTGACAGGAATATCCTTACAGGCGGATCCGACTTACTTCCTTCTTTTCGCCCTCCCTCTCCCAACCACAATCTTGAAAAACCATCTTATATCTCAGATGATACTCGCCACCAAGGCTGTGATACCCAGATTGTGGCTTTCCACTGCCAGTGTCGGACTGGTTTCAGGAAATACACACAATACAAAGGAGGGAGGAATTCAGGGCCGACTCCCCTTCACTCTACAAGAAATTCCTCCAAACCTGGGAGGACTGGGTAGTCTCCTGTGGGTCGGATCAGTACCTAAACTACTTGTGAATTATAATGTTGAAGGTATGGACCCATCCCTAAAATGTCGTGCAATGACTGAACCGACTAGAGGTTTTATGTTTATTTGAGTTTGAGTTACTTGCTCTGATTAGATCACATAATGCTTTTGGGACAGTGGCGAATGTTGTGCTGCCATAACAGCGTTAAACACTGACATCTTATGCTTTCCGCACCAACGCACTCTCTTACACTGGGAGAACCCCCTGTTGCAGAGGGTTCAGAAACGGTGCATCGCTAACCTCAAAACGTGTTCCTTTTTTTTTAAATTTAATCTCTGCATTCATTTATCTGAAATCTGTACAATTGAATTAATACGTCTGTCCCTACTCTAAATAAAGCTTGTTTTTGAATAATGAAAAAAAAAACACTCATTTAAAAAAAACAAAAAAAACAGAATTCATATAAATGTCACATATCGCTTGTCAATGTGTAAAAAGAAAAATGTTGATGTTAGTGTCCCTTTAAAAAGAAACATCAGACCAAAGCATCACCATGTTCTGTAGGAAAATATCTATATATAACGCAGACCTAAAAATAGAAGCCTTGCCTCGTTTATTGTGTTCCGCAATCAAGAGAAATATGATTACTAAATGAATAGTTAGCACTCTCGTCTGCAAGATCTCTCCAGCCGACAGGCCAGAAATCATGCCTGCAATTAACAAAACAACTGTGCAGATGTCTAAGGCGAGCATGCCGCTAACTTTTTGTTCATAAATAGCCACATAACTTATTTATCCATTGTCCTTTATAATAGGAATTGTCTATTATACACAGGGCCAAGACACTCTACTGTGAAGACCTCAATACCTGTCTAAAGACCATGTTACATGGCAAGTTCTAACATGAACACACACCAGTGGATTGTCATTCTAGGGGCACATCAGTGGATTGTCATTCTAGGGGCCCACCAGTGGAATGTCATTTCAGGAGCCCACCAGTTAAATGTCATTCCAGGGGCCCACCAGTTAAATGTCATTCCAGGGGCCCACCAGCGGAATGTCATTCTATAGGCCCATCAGTGGAATGTCATACTAGGGGCCCACCAATGGAATGTCATTCTAGGGGCCCATCAGTGGAATGTCATTCTAGGAGCCCACCAGGGGAATTTTATTCTAGAGGCCCATCAGTGGAATGTCATTCCAGAGGCACATCAGTGAAATGTCATTCCATGGGCCCACCAGTGGAATGTCATTCTAGGGGCCCATCAGCGGAATTTCATTTTAGGGGCCCATCAGCGGAATTTCATTTTAGGGGCCCATCAGTGGAATGTCATTCCAGGGGCACATCAGTGGAATTTCTTTCTATGGGCCCACCAATGGAATTTCATTCTATGGGCCCACCAATGGAATTTCATTCTAGTAATCCATCAGTGGAGTTGATTCTGGGAAACACCTTACAGCTCCTGTACAGGTCTCTTATATTCTACATTTTGCCTCTTTCGCCTCTCCAAAGGATATATACTCCAGGTCTGCCATCCTCAGGGGCTCACTAGGGTTTCCCCATGTGTGCCAGTCCAAAGTTGAGAATACTCCAAAAGTACCCACCTAAGAAAAAGTGGGGACAGACTGGTAGGTAAAAACAATTGTACCCTAGTCAACTAATCTTTTGGAGATATGTATGATGCAAAATGATAGACAATTAATTGGTGGGTAGTCTAAACATCCAGTGCAGGATAAGTAATGTAGTGTATGTACACAGTGACTCTACTAGCAGAATAGTGAGTGCAGTTCTGGAGAATAGTGTAGGTTATAATTCGAGATTAATATAGCACTTATAAGGTAACATATTTACAAGAATACTTACAGTATCTCACAAAAATAAGTACGTTTGTAAATATTGTATTATATATTTTCATGGGACAACACTGAAGATATGACACTTTAATACAATGTAAAGTAGTCAGTGTACAGTGGTATAACAGTGTAAATTTGGTGTGCCCTCAAAATAACAACACACAGCCATCAATGTCTAAACCACTGGCAACAAAAGTGAGTACACCCCTAAGTGAAAATGGACAAATTGCACCCAATTTGCCATTTTCCCTCTACGGTGTCATGTAACTCGTTATGTAACAAGGTCTCAGGTGCGAATGGAGAGCAGGTGGGTTGAATTTGGTGTTATCACTCTAACACTGGTCACTGGAAGTTCAACATGGCACCTCATGGCAAAGAACTGTCTGAAGATCTAAGAAAAATAATTGTTTCTCTACATAAAGATAGCCTAGGCTGTAAATATACTTTGTTAGGAGAATTAACACTTTGAAGTAGGCATGGTGTGGCAAATGGAGTAAGGGAAGTAAAGACGCGAAACACAAGCACTGGAAGAATTGGAACATATTTATTGTTGTTTTAATTGTTCTTAGTTTTTATGAGAAAAAAGGAAAATTAACATCTCTGGAATGAATACCTGTGATTTTCGAACTCTTGTAAGATTGCTTTGTTTCTTTGATGATGTTCAATAAATTACATTTGAAAGATAGCCTAGGCTATAAGAAGATTACCAACACCCTGAAACTGAGCACAGTGGCCAAGACCATACAGCGATTTAACAAGACAGGTTCCACTAAGAACAGACCTCGCCATGTTTGACCAAGGAAGTTGAATGCACATGCTCAGTGTCATATCCAGAGATTGTCTTTTCAAAATAGACATATGAGTACTGCCAGCAATGCTGCAGAGGTTAAACGGGTGGGGAGTCAGCATGTCAGTGCTCAGACCATAGGCTGCAAACTGCATCAAATTGGTCTGCATGGCTGTTGTTCCAGAAGATGATGCACAAAAAAACCTGAAAACAGTTTGCTGAAGACAAGCAGATTAAGGACATGGATTATTGGAACTCTCTCCTGTGGTCTGATGAGACCAAGGTAAACGTATGTGGTTTATATGCGGTGAAGCGTGTGTGGCGGCAACCAGGTGAGGAGTACAAAGACAACGGTGTTTTGTCTACAGTCAAGTATGGTGGTGGGAGTGTCATGGTTTGGGGCTACATGAGTGCTGCTGGCTTTGGGAAGCTACAGTTCATTGATGGAACCATGAATGCCAACATGTACTGTAAGATACTGAGGCAGAACATGATCCCCTCCCTTTGAAAACTGGGCTACAAGGTAGAATTCCAACATGATAACGAACCCAAACACACCTCCAAGATGACCACTGCCTTGCTAAAGAAAATGAGGGTAAAGGTGCTGGACTGGCCAAGCATGTCTCCAGACCTAAACCCTATTGAGCATCTGTGGGGCATCCTCAAATGGAAGGTGGAGGAGCGCAAGGTCTCTAACATCCACCAGCTCCGTGATGTCATCATGGAGGAAAGTAAGAGGATTCCAGTGGCTGCAACCTGAGAAGCTCTAGTGAACTCCATGCCCAAGAGAGTTAAGGCAGTGCTGTAAAATAATGGTGTCCACACAAACTATTGACACTTTGGGCACAATTTGTACATTATCACTTAGGGGGTGTACTCACTTTTGCTGCCAGTGGCTTAGACATTGATGACATTGAGTTATTTACACTGTTGTGCTATGTCTACACTGCACAGTTTACGGTTGTATTTTCGCCGCTTTTAGGATTTTAAAAGTGCATAAAATATGATTGTTCGTGCAGCCCCATAGACTAGAATAGAAAAGACAAGCTGTAGTCTCCACAGCTCGTCTTTTCTACGATTGTCTTCTGGCGCCGGCATATTATACAACATATTGAATAATACGCCGGCTCTTTTAGTGTTACTGGTGTCTTCCCACACAATCAATTGTATTGGCGACGTAAAAAAACTCGGTCCTGCATCGGAAAAAAAACAGCCACTTTCAGCCGTTTTTTGTCTGATGCAGTGTAGACCTAGCCTTATACAAGCTGCACACTACTTTACATTATATTAAAGTGTCATGAAAAGATAGGATACAATATTTACAAAACTGTGAGGGGTGTACTCATTTTTGTGAGGTACTGTATTTTTCATGCAGATCATGTTCCTTTAATGCTTATAGGCTGCTTTACCATACATTATTGGCAATCTAAACCGATTGTGCGTGGACAGTCATCAGATTTACACAGCACTTTCTTCTATTTGCTCATTTGACTTTATGCCATATGGAAACCAGATCAGCATTTCACTGCTATGCAGATACATCAGCCTTGTGTCTTTTTCCAGACTGCAGTAATTGTCTCAAGTCTCAGATTTTTTCTTGTCTTTTTTTTTTTTTACCCAATACTTTGCAGAGTGCCAGATAAGAAGCAATCTTTACTGTAAGGCAGAATCAGCTGCAGCGTTTGTAGAGAATATAAACGTATCAAAGTAAGAGAGGAACTCCAGATAAGGGAGCAAGCAGAAATTTAGGTAAAAGGGTAGCATTTACCCAGACATGACCCCTGCTGTAGACTAAATTACAGCACTGGGGCTCCCTTTCGACCTACAAGGAACTGCACTCTGTCCAACTGAACTTTTCTCATTGCACAATCCAGTCTAGAGCAGTGGTCTCCAACCTGTGGCCCTTTAGGATGTTGCAAAACTACAACTTCCAGCATGTGCAGACAGTCTGTGAGAGCATGCTGGGAGTTGCTTTTCACAACAGACTTCAACGGGTGTTCCGTAACTAAAAGAAACTTGTTAGTCCGTCAGTGCATAATAAAAAATACAAGAAAAAAAAAAAACCTCACCTCGTAACCATCTTCTTTCATTGCTGCAGTCGTCCCTGTGATCCCAGCAGGTGAGTTCCCCGGTCATTCTGCATGTGACCCTGGAGCTATTCATAGGCCACAGTGGTTACTTGCTGGATATACACTTGACCGCTGTGGCCTGTGAATAGCTCCAAGGCCATGTAAAGACTGAATAGGGAAATCATCTGCTGGGATCACCGGGACAGCCACAGTGATGGAACCCGAGGGCTTACTATGTACGTTTTTTTTTTTCTTCTTCACTATGCCCCAACAGACTAACAAGCTTTCAGTCATAGAACACCCCTTAAATGCAGCTTGGAGACCACAGATTTGGACAGTAAAGTAGGCAATTTACAGACTATGAGCTGGATTATCCTGTAAATTAGTACTCGACCTTTGGGCATCCTCACCATTGATGTGCTCTGTTCTTGGCTGGAAAACAAGACAAGCATATACAGTCCCTCTCTTTAGATATGAATGGGGCCCTGGTTTGTCCTGCAGAGAACTGTTAAGGTATGCTGGTAGGTACGGTGCGTCCCCATGGCAAGGGACATATACCTGTCGGTTTATCCGACCGGTATTTGTCATGTTTTGCAATGTCCCCACAGCCACGGGGGGGACAGCTTTTCTCCGCGATGAGTCCTCTCCCTTCACATTCACTTGCACATATTCTGTCCGAAAACCGGATGGAAGAATGTGCATGTTGAATGTTCTTCGTGCGACCCATGGGCGAAAAAAAACACCAGGCGGAAAACCCGTGCAGTGGGGACTGTTGCACGGGTTTTCCATAGAGCCCCATTGTACTCATTCACGGACGGTTTTTCAGACGGTCTGCAAAACCGCAAACCGTCTGAAAAACTGGCCGAAAACCGGTGCTCTGAGGACATGCCCTTAGGGTTTTACAACAGCTGAAGAGCTAACAGAGGCTACTGATAGACTGGATGGAGAATTAGACTTCCATATACTAGTGATATTGAAGTACAGTGCCCTTGGAGAAGGAAGTCCTATGACAAAAAGCTTTTGTACCTAATAATTCAGGTTATAAACATAAACTAAGCACAAGACAACATCTGGGAGTGCTCTGGAATGGAGATTTGAGACCGTTATTCTTGGCCACTGCATGGTTGAATGCTCTCCGGACGGAAGTGAGGCAGTCACATAGTTAGTACAGTTAAAAAAAAAAGACATATGTCCATCAAGTTCAACCAAAGGTGAGGAAAAAGTGGGTGAAGGGAGGGCGATAAGGAGTTTTTTAAACCTAGTTTTTCCCCAGCTGATTGAGGCTTTGAAACCCATAAGGCAAGAACCAATCTGCTGTAAGATTTGATTTCTGATCCCAGAGTTGCCATCAGACTGGATCTAGAATTTTATATAGCTACACACGTATTAATATTTTTTAGATTCAGGTAGTTATCTAAGCCTTTCTTGAAACCCTCACCTGTTCCTGCTGTGGCCAGCTCCTCAGGCAGGCTTTTCCAGAGATTTACAGGCAAGAAATGTGTATTTTTGCAAGCAAAGGTGTACAAGGTTTACTTTCTTTTACTGATATTGTTTTTTTAATAATAAAAACCTTTTAAGAACACCAGATCACCGCCTCACCCAGGTAATTACATAGCAAGTGCCGGGTCCCCATGTTTTTATTCACTTTTATTACTGCCTACCTATTGCAGCAGATTGTGCTGGGATCTCAGGGAAGACTCTCCTTGTAACAGCCCTGTGCTCCGGATGGAGCTGTGTGAAAACGGATTTGCTAAACCAGTTTCAATTCTTTTATATGTCTTTCTTTCTGCTTTTCGAATACATACCTGTATGACATAGCACATGCGTCATGCATCCTTAGTTGCTAATAGACTTTATCCTATTTTGGTCCTTCCCTAATACAGGAGATTATCTCTCTCTCTCTTCAACCACCCAGTGACACATTGCAGCTTCTCCCCCACACTGTGTATTAGTCTGCCAGACTAATGTGAGTGGCTTCTAACCAGGCGGAGAATGAGGTCAGGGGCGCAGGAGCAGATACCTATCATTTGTTTTGAATTACTGCTCTTCAAAGCTCGATTGCAAAAGATGTTTTTTGTCTCCGCCGCTTATTTTTCTTTTTGATTCCAAGCCGAGAAAGCACGGGGACGATCTGTAGGGTTTATCATCAGCCAGTACATATGATTCATGCACAGGCAGAAAAAAAACATTTTGCAAGGAATGGCTGCGATTTAACAGAAACATTTCCAATATTTGTCTTTAACTCTAACCTAATAAGGGAGCTTGGGTACATTAAACCCTAAAATTCCAGACAGAGACTTTATAAACCAGGGGTCTCAAACTCAGCCGGGAAAATGGGCTGCACATAGAAATAAATTTGCCGGGCATTCCTTTTAAATTTGATACAATACAAAATTATTGCTCATATTGTACTTTTTTGGGGGGATAATTTATAATATAGAAAGGATGGAGTGTTTTTTACGTGTCCCACTATGGGACTGGACTGAGTGATTGCGATAAGAATACATTGCTGTACATGACTGTAGTGCAATGTATAATGCAAACTGTCTGCCTTTAAAGGTGAACCTGACACATAGATAATGCCACCCTAGCTTACGACAGCACAACCTAGTGTCAGACCTGCTGTTTCCAGCACTGTGTCTCTTATTCTATAAGATGCTGTAGTTGTAGAGCATTTACCTCTCAAATCTTATTGAGTAGGTGTTAGCCACGCCCACCAAAGGCTAGCCCCACCCACTGACAGTTATTTACATGTTTCTACCTATTCAAAGTAATAGATTTATCAGTTGAGGTGGGCGGGGCTAGCCTTAGGTGGGCGGGGTTTGAAAAAAAATGGACTGACTTTTTTCTGGCTGAAAACTGCAGATTTGATAGGTAAATGCTCTAGAACTCCAGCATCTTACAGAATAAGGGACACAGCGCTGGAAACAGCAGGTCTGACACAAACTTGTTCTATCCTCAGCAAGGGGGGCATAATCTATGTTACAAGTTCTCTTTAAGTCCTACATCTGGGCTGTCCTTGCAAGCCTATGCCACAGGTAGCCTGAAACCAGTCAGGTCTTTGGCTCTCATGGCAGCCATTGGAACTACACGAATGCACAGTGGGTCACTGGTAAAGGACACAAGGAGCCGCTTGTGAAACACCTTACATGCCACCGCAGCATGTAAAGAGTTAAGCACCCAGCCGTTAAAGCAGGACCTCTGCTATCAGTTACACCAGGCATGTAGCGACGATCGTGCAGACACAGCAACCAAGCCAACACAATCGCCATGAAGCTCAAGTACATATGGGGAAATACGCCTCTGCTCTGACGTCATTCACAGAGCTACAGCCAGCTTCAGACTCACACTTCCTGGTTAGGCTGAGAGGGGTTCTACAACTGTGATTAGCATATCAGCTGTGCTATTCCTAGATATTCCTTGTACAGTGACATGAGTGCAAGAGGTTTATGATCTGTAGTGCACAAAGCTACCAAGCTCCAAGTATTAAAACTTCTCATTAACTGAAATAAACAGGTTCCTGAGCTAGAGTGACTCACCATGGTCAGACGGCAGTTTGTGGAACAATCAGATAAGAGAAAGAGCAGGGAGTGCTGATTAGTAACCTAAAGAAACTCATGTTTATCTCTCGAACACAGCACAATCAAAACGGACTTGTTGTTGGTAATCATCTTCATTTAACTGTCCCTATATGTTAAAAGCCAATCATTGTGGTCAGAAAACCCCTTTAAGAGACATTGATGTGCTCCTTATTTGCCCTGATTTCTGCTGTCCCAACAATGTCTCTGGAGTTCAAGTCCCCATGGGTCGCAGATGGCAGTCTATTGGTATTTTACAGGGTGATGGGATTGAATCTGTCTGCATTGCTTTTGTATGATTGTCCACTGCTTGTTTTTTGGTTGTTTGTCCTATTCTGCAAAAACATACTGAATAGTTCAATAAAAAGTAGATTTTACTCCAGAGGTGCATGCACAATTCTGCAGGCTTCAGAGCTGGACTCTCACAGTGCTCCTTACTCATTCTACGTCTGCACAAAGCTTGCTCTGATGATTTGCAAATTGTTAATGTAGTACGGTAATCTGACATAGAAATATAATAGTTCAAGAGTTATTAAATAGAATATAAGTTGATTTCTTTTAGGGTATTTTCATAAATTGGCGTTGAATTGCACTCTTACAAAACGAATTGAACCATGGTACACAAACACACCTTTAGGTTATGTTCACACGGCGTAATTGCGGGGCATATTTCGGTGCTTCGAAAATCAAAAATGTGCCCCGCAATTACTTTAATTCATAGAAGTCAACGGGAACAAACACACCCACCCCTCCGTTCCGGTGCTTTAAAACACCTAGCTCCAGCACTTAATATTAAAACACCCGGTGTATTGCGCTGCGTACAACACGTGCCGCAATCTGCTGTGTGAACGTACCCTTAGATTTGCAATAAGCACGTGAAGTTACATGACAGGCAGTGAAAAACATTTTGCAAGGAATGGCTGTGACTTACCAGAAACATTTCCAATATTCGTCTGTAATTATAACCTAATAAGGGAGCTTGGGTGCATTAAACCCTAATATTCCAGACGGAGACTTTATAAACCATGGGTCTCAAACTAAGCTGGGAAAATGGGCTGCATGTAGTAAAAACTGAAGTTGACGGGCATTCCTTTTAAATTTGATACAATACAAAATTATTGCCCATATTGTGTTTTTTTTACTTTGTTTCTGAAATGTACTTTACTTGTTCCAATATGGGACTTACTGAGTAATTGCGATAACAATACATTGCTGTACATGACTGTAGTGCAATGTATAATGCAAACTGTCAGCCTTTTAAGCCCTACATCTGGACTGACCTGGCAGGCCTATGCCACTGGTAGCCTGAAGGCTGTTGTTAGGTCTTTGGCTTTCAAGGCAACCACTAGAACTCCACGATCGTACAGTTGGTTACTGGCGAAGGACACAGAGAACCCCCTCCCTCTGTGAAACACCTTAGATGCCACGCCGAGAAAGTACATGAAGCTCTGCCATGTGTTCCTATCCCAAATTCTTTCACAGCAGTCGTAGCATCGGGGAAAACCAAGCCCTTGTTTGTAGATCTCCTGTCAGTGACATCACACATTTCTGCAGTCCCCCAAAACAATCTACAGCCAGCACCACCATGCAGGCAGAGAGACGCAATACTATAACCATGATGCCGGACACCATGTCCCCATAGCCTATACATTAGATTATAGCATAGGAGCTGCGTTCATACATTGCATAAATATCTTTTACATCTCACACTGAGTCATTTAATTATATCCACAATAATCTGCATCTTTTTCCCTTTGGCTGTATTCTCTGCAATCCCGAGTCTTTTTCTTGTGTGAAGTGTAATATTTTAAGGCGCTGCATTAATGTGCCTCTAGGCATTCTCACTCAACTGTCCAAAGACTCGAAACACCATATTTTAGATACACACAAACACTCATCAGCCCTAACATTAAAACTACTGACTTGTGAGAGAATAACAGTATCTTTCGACAGTGGTACTTCTCAAGAGGTGGGATATCTAGTGCAGCGAGAGAACAGACCGTTCTTAACGTTCATGTGTTAGAAGCAGAAAAAAATAGCAAGCATATGGAGTTTGGGCTTTGTTCACATCTACGTCAGAGGTTCAGTTCGGAACCTCCGTTGTTTGTTCCATCGTGAATGACAGAAAAAATAGTGCAGCAAGCTCTGCTACTTTTCTGTCTAAACAACAGATCCAATGGCAGAAACCCAACCAAACCACTGTAATCATCAGGGTCCATTTGGTGCTGTTGTGACACAGATCCTTTTGTACCTCTGAACCTCTTTTTGTGAACCAAGCCTTAGCAAGTCATGCTGCTCATGAAGAAAAGGTGTCAATACACAATGCATCCCAGCTTGCTGCATAGCCATAGACTGGTCAAATTGCCAATACTGACCCTAGTCTACCACCGAAGGGGCCTTGAATAGGCATATCAGCATGAGAACCAATCCATAGAGCAATGGAAGAAGCAGGGTCTGATGAATCATGATTTCTTTTACATTCTGTGGACAGTCAGGTCAGTGTCGGATTGGGGTGCCTACGGCCCACAGGTGGATTTTACTCTGCCTCTTGCTTTTTGCCTCTCTTTCTCTGCAGACATATGCAGTCAAAAAACAACTCCAGGTCTACCATGCTCAGGGGCCCACCCCAATCCTGAGTCAGGTGCATTGTTTAGCCAAGGAAGCGATAACATCAGGATGTACTTTAGAAAGAAGACTGCGGTGTGATGCTCTGAGCAATGTTCTACTGGGAAACCTTGAGCCCATGTGTGTGGATGCTACTTTAAAGGGATTGTACCAACTTGCACGTTGGGTATGAGGCCAGCACTAAGCTACACATTGGAATTTGGAACTGCCATATAAATGTTATGTCCATCATGCTTCAAAGATTGGTCAGAAATGGTTTGAGTAACACAAGAAAGACTAGGTGTTGACTTTGCCTCCAGATTTGCCACATTTAAATCTGATTAAGCCCTGTCGCATGTCTGGAAAACAAGTCCAACCCAAGGACTACCCCATTCACTTAGGCCAGCTTGCAGTCAGCTATGACCTCGTCTCAGACCTAAACTTACAAGATAGGATAACCCCTTTAACATGCGTCACCCACCTAAACACTATTGCAGATCATGTGCATCCCATTATGGCAATGGTATTCTTTAATGCCAGTGGCCTCTTTGATGTCCTATCATGCTTCAAATATTGGTCAGAAATGGTTTGAGTAACACAAGAAAGACTAGGTGTTGACTTGGCCTCCAGATTTGCCACATTTAAATCTGATTAAGCACCTGTCGCATGTCTTGGAAAAACAAGTCCAACCCAGAGGACTACCAACACTTAAAGGGGTTACTGTTTTACAGAGTCACAGGCAGCTTCAAACTTGCAATGCTTGGTAAGGTTCTGGGTGGCTCTATAGCAGTGATTAGCATATTTAGTTCCTAAATAACTAGCTGAGCTGTTACATGACCTAAGTGCAGGATATTTGATCTTCAGTAAAGCTACAGAGCTCTGAGAAGTGAATGTCACTAATTAATTAATTAAATTAATATAATCTTGTTAGAGATAAAGACTGTTCCATAAGACCATGGTGATGTTACTCCCTGCTTTTTGTCTAACCAAGAAGGGCAAGGAGGACGGTAACCAGAGAAACCAAAGTGCACTCAGAGCAGATAAAATCTCTCTAATCAAAAGATCAATGTATTTAGCAAAAGTTTTCTTTTACCTGTGTTGAAAGCCAATCTCTGTACTGAGACAACCCCTTTAAAAAGGATCTGTGTTAACTCCTGACAAGTTCAGTTTAGTAAATCCTCTGTGAAATAACAATTTTGGAGCATCCTCTCACTTATATTCCTATGTTGTACTGTTCCTCCATGTCTCTGCAGTGCAGGAGGTAAACTAAAGAGCTGGAGACAATGCCGGCAGCTACAGTGCTGAAACGTCGGTGAGTGGCAAGGTAAGCATGGATTTTTTTTCTTATTGCAGTATTACCAGGGCAAAAAAGAAAATGGAGAACACCTTTCAAAGATCTCCTGCTGATGTCTTGGGGCAAGATACAAGACACCATCACAGGTCTTGTCGATTCTATTCCTCAATGTCTCTAAACTGTTTTGGCAGCTTGAGCAGGACTTACATATTACTAGGCTGAGTTCACTTGTTGGACTTTTCCTATCGGAAAAATCTGGCATGGAATCCTCAGCAGAAATCCAATGTAATACCTCGAATCTCTGCTGAGGATTTTACCTTAACAGAGGTGGTATTCGCCTCTGATTCTGACGCGGGTTAACCTTACTGCAATGGGGTTAACCCGCGTCACTCCCTCCGATACAGGATTCAAGGAGGATCCGCTCAAATTAATGGACATGTTCTTTTTTTTTTTCTCTCCGCACTACGAATTTTAAATCTGTGGTGTGGAAAATCTGTGCTGTAGTTCACTGTGTGATCTCCAATGCAGATTGGCCATTCATATGAACGGCTGTCGAAATGAACAAGGATTTTAATAAGGAATCAAACCCAGAATCATCATTTAATTTCTCATTAAAATCCATCGTGTGAACTTACCTTTAGGGGCCGTTCACACGGCTTATTTCGGCGCGGATTGGCGCCGTACTGCGCACCGGATGTGCGCTGCAGTACGGCGCCAATCCGTTGCAGTAATTACGGTAATCCACAGTTCTCATAGAGAACAGTGGATTCCGTCGCTCCACCCCGCTCGGCGAATCCGCCAGGCGGGGAGAAACTGATGTGCATATTATCCATGCGCAATAAGCGCCCAGGATAATGTAAGTCTATGGGGCCGGCGGGCCGCGCCCCCACCCCCCCCCCCCCCCCTTATTCAAGCCGGAATTGCGAGCGCAATCCGGCTCGCAATTCCGGCTTGAATAAGCCGTGTGAATCGGGGCTTAGGGTTTGCTCACACAGCTGATTTTCAGCACTGATTCAGTGTGGAATCCACATAAAATCTGTGTCAGTAAGTGCAGATTTTAGACACAGATTTGCAACTTGCATTTGAAGCAGATTCTTATTGTAACCTTTTTTTTATGCCCCGCACTGTTTCTGATCTGCCAGTGCATGCGTCTTCATAAATACAATCTAAAAAGTGTAGTAAACTAGACAAAAAGGGAAGAACAGGTCCGGTTCTGATATTATATATGCAAGAGTGTTAGGGCAGATTGTTATAAATATCTGGAAGGTCTCTTATAAAGTAATTCTTTTTAACAGATAATTTTTCAGGAATTATGCTATTTATAATTTCACAGTTTTCCTAGCACCTGATATCACATCGTGAATGGCACATTCTGGAACAGTAAGTCAGCCACCATATGCGCTATAATATATTGCATGCAGCTCCTGTATGGACTGTTTTATAAGGAAGATTTATTTGCACATTTTCTGCTTAGCAGTCCAGAAAAACAGACATTTCAACATTTCCAGCAATCTTGACGTATTTCATGCCAGATTTTTCCGATAGGAAAAGTCCAACAAGTGAACTCAGCCTAGTAACATCATAAATTCTTTTATAAATAAAAAGAGATTCCAGGTGTCTTCCTCCCGTGGTTTTTCTGGTATCTAGCTTAGATATTCTGATGTGCGTACATTTATGGAGTGGGTATGTCCCATGGTCAATTTGTAAACCATACACCATGGAAAATAAAAGATATTATGCAATGTCTTAGGAGACACAGAAGCAGAATTTCAAGAGGCTACATATATTACATTGTTTTTAGTAATAGGTGGTCACTTTGTGCCCTGCAGCAAGACACAATATGATTCCTAGAATCTAATCCCACAAAATGCAAGGCAGAGGCTGGAGCTGGATGAATAAATCCCTTCCCTCCGCATGTCTTTTTAGCCATTTATCAGGAAAGAGAAACGACATGTGACAAAGAGTCCGTAAGGATGAATGCACATGAGATGAATTTTTCTGTGGAAAGCTACCACAAAAAATCCACAGGTAAAAATCTGCAACAAATCACACAGATTTTGATACAGACTGGACGCCGTTCAATACCATGAGAAAAATCTGCAGTAAATCCGCAATAGAAATTGACACACTGTAGATTTAAAAATCCAGACTGCAGGACAATTTTCAGCATGGAGCATATTTGTATAATCCCATCCAGATAGCTGATACCATAATCTGTATAGCCTATGTGCATTCACTGCATTTTTGTTTAAATGCCCATATATAAGTAGGCATATTTTATAAAGCAAAGAAGTACACTACTGTATACCACCCTAATGGCTGGCAAAATGACTGTTGATAGTAAATTGGAAAACCTACTGTAAATCATTGGTCTACAACCTATTGCTTTTTAGCTGGCAGGAAAAGTAGGTGGAATCTGGTGCAATCTTTAGTGTGGCACTATCTTAGCACCTTGGGCCTATGGTGTTGGTGGCACAGAATACAGACTACAAACCTTAGAAATGTATGGCAATACTGGATCACTGCACTTACATGGCGATGTAGGTTGTTGTAGTGGTGCAACCACTTTAACAGTGTTCTGGTATAGTATTTATATGTCCTATATTTCAAATGTAAAATAAATATAGGATTATTGCACTTTTCAGGTACCACATATTGCCTTCCACAGAATCCAGAGTAATCACAGGATCCTAGGTAAAGGGAAGAGCTGCAGGTTTTATAAATGTCCATTTTAGGCAGGTCAAGTTAGTTACTAATAAGTAACACAGAGTAAGAAGTTATCCATCTCTCGCATACGCTCATTCCTCAACTATGACACTACAAAAATGCTGGTCCATGCCCTTGCCATCTCCCGCCTAGACTACTGCAACATCCTTCTCTATTGGCCTCCCGTCTAGCACTCTTGCTCCCCTTCAAACCATTCTCAACTCTGCTGCCCGTCTTATCCACCTCTCTCCTCGCTACTCCTCTGCCTCTCCTCTCTGCCAATCCCTTCACTGGCTTCCCATTGCCCAGCGAATTCATTTCAAGCTACTAACCATGACCTACAAGGCTCTCCATGACCTCTCCCCTCCATACATCTCTGCCCTAATTTCCAAATATCTCCCCCCACGCACTCTCCGCTCCTCACAGGACCTTCTCCTCTGCTCTCCCCTTATCAGCTCCTCACACAACCGTCTCCAAGACTTCTCCCGTGCTTCACCCACACTCTGGAACTCACTGCCCCAACACATCAGACTCTCCTCCACTTTCACCAGCTTCAAAAGCAACCTGAAAACCCATTTCTTCAGGCTTGTCTATAACCTACACTAACCTTGCTGTCACTACATCCTCCACAAACATGTCTGCCCCCACCTTCTGTCTCTTTCCCCCTCCTTGTAGATTATAAGCCCTCGCGGGTAGGGTCCTCTCTCCATCTGTCATTCATCACTTATCATTGTACTCGTTTGACTTATGTTATGTATGTAACCCCCTGAAATGTACAGCGCCCTGGAATCAATGGCGCTTTAAAATAAATAATAATAATAATCCATCATGGAGATCATCTGGCCACAAGCCAGCTGTGGACCAGAGACCGGCAGCCCAACACACTGGGCATAGGGATTAATTCAAAGACCTGGAGAGATAGAAGAACTCTATAAAGATGCAGAAAACAGAGAAGTCTAGCATTAGCACTGGACGGTCACTGGATCCATGTGAAAAGACGGCTACAGGAAGCCCTGATCCATTATGCCGGGAAGGGCCTAGAAGAGAGCCAGGAGATACTGGTAGATCGCAGAGCGAATTGCAGACAGGGCATGTGAAAAGTCTACTACTATTTGTCTGCAAAATTGTGGATCTCAGAATGAGGTGGTCCCTGCTGTCTTCCCTTTACTCACCAGATGCACTACAACACACAGCATACCATTATCAGTAGGCCTCAATGACCATCAATCTGCACATTTGCACCAAGTGCTCCTTCTTTCGACACCTCGTTCCATTTTGCCTATCAGCTACATCCTCTACTAAGGAGCAGCAGAAACAGCAGTGCAGTAAAAACAATTAAGGCTCCCTAACGAATTTTTACAATGGAAAACTAAATTTTTATCAAAGTTACCCTTCAAAGGAGGCTGATAGTACAAAAAGGGATCTACGTGTATTTCATCCCTCTAGAAAGTGATGCTCAAGAGGGTACAGATACAGAAGATGACCCCATACATGAACAGTTCATGGTCCCTAACTCCCAAATAGCTGAGATTAGTTCCTTACATAGAATCTAATCCAATGTAGGAAGCTAATTGTAAGGTGAATATGGACTAATTTGTCTACTGGGCCTCCTATGCGCAAGTTGCTAACATGGTATGTCCATTCCTATCCATGGGCTATTTCTGATATTGCGGATTTATGTGCAATCACTCATATTGGAGCACGAGCCTCTCCTGAGTGTTGAGAAGAGAACCTGGAAGTGAAGAGGAACAAATTGTTAGGTGGCTCCTGAGTTGCAGCTGTGGGTAACTGGTATGTAATTATATTTTTTCTTTGTTTTACCCCCACCTTGTCCCCATTTACATGAATTTTTTTTTCAAGTAGACATCCCTTTTAATTTACAGATTTTATCGTTACTGCAGTGGTCATCAACTTGTAGTTTTGCCATTCCTAGAGAGCAGCAGGTTGACAACCACTGTTCTAGAGGAACATATAGGGATGTTTAATCGGGTGAAGTGGGGAACAGACCCCTTTTGCTCATTTAGAATAATCCTCCTAACTAAACATATTCATTAATTTCATAACCCAAATTGTACCAGGATATGCAAGGATTTAATATTGAACATAATAGTAAATTTAAATTACACACACACAAAAATGAACTAAGTCACAAAAATAAAAGAGGAAACAAAACAAAGAGTTGTAATATTTGCTTTTTTTAACACAAAAGTTTAAATTATCCTAAAACACAATAGACAACCCCCCAACTTCCTCTCCAACAAGTTGCCCCTTCAGCACACAAGGCCTGTGTTGTGATAAGAGCAGAAAAACAAATGACTGCCATTCATAACTAAACAGTGAGGGATCAGTTCTTAGGAAATCTCCTCGCTGTAATAACACAGATCTGTTGTTTTTTCAGTGATGGTAACAAGCAAGTTTGTCACTTGTAAACCTTTTCTTAGTGAACAGATCTGTAAACAGGAGGGCAAGGACTGACAGCAGACAACACAATGGAGGATGGTGGTAGATTTTCTTTGAACCCAAGAAGCTTTAAAGAGTATAGGACATGGAAGAGGGAAGTAGTGCATCCAGTTTTATACAACTAAAGTTAAATCATAAAGTTATAAAACTTTGTAATACATTTTATGTTTCAGTTGTTCACTTTTTTTTTTTTTTTAAACTCCCGGGCCCGAGCCCCGTGGCGGCTACTAGTGCTTCTGCTACCCCAGTAGTTCTGCTCCTGCGCCTGCCATTAATGAACATAACCGTTCACTGCCTGTGGGGCGGAGCTGCGGGGCCCGGCACATCCTTCCTCTGAACGCCCGGGCCCTCTTTCCCAAGCATTCAAAGGCAGGACTGCCCTGTCTTAGCTACTAAACTGCCTGTTAGGCCTAAGACCTTAGGCCTCAAGTCTATAAGGCGCCGGGGTGCAGTGCTGACATGGGCAGAGAGCACAGAGACTGGCCAGGTGTGTGTCGCATCGTGGGAGTGTGGAAAAAGGCAAGTAAGCTATTTATTTTTTTTACGTTTTTTTAACCATTAGTGAAGCCTGTCTAATCGCTGCATACCTATATGGGTCCCCTATATCTACCTAAAACCATGTCAGCCTGCCTATATGGGGCCCCTATAGCTAAATAAAACCCTGCCTGCCTACCTATATTGCCCCTAGAACCCACCTAAACCCTGCCTGCCTACCTATAGGCCCCCTATAGCTACTTAAACCCTGCCTGTCTACCTGTTTGGCCCCTATAGCTACCTAAAACCCTGCATGCTTGCCTATCTATATGGGGGCCCTATAGCTACCTAAAACCCTGCCTGTCTACCTATATGGCCCCCTATAGCTACCTAAACCATGCCTGCCTACCTATATGAACCCTATACCCTACCTAAACCCTACCTGCCTACTTATATGACCCCTATACCCTACCTAAACCCTACCTGCCTACCTATATGGCCCCCTATAGCTACCTAAACCCTACCTGCCTACCTATATGACCCCTATATCCTAACTAAACCCTGTCTGCCTATTTGGGGCCCCCTATAGCCTATTTACCTACCTACCTATGTGGGCTCCACCTATAGCCTATCTACCTATGTGGGCCACACATATAGCCTATCTACCTAGCTACCTGGGACCCACCTACAGCCTACCTATGGCCCACCTACTGCCTACTTAGCTACCCGAGGCCTACCTACAGCCTACCTACCAGGGGGCTGTCTAGCTAACTTGGGCCTAACTACTGCCTACCTAGGGCCAATCTACCTACCTGAGACCTGCCTAACTACTGTCTACCTACCTAGGACCAATCTACCTACCTACCTGAGGCCTATGTACTGCCTACCTACCTGTAGCCTACCAACCTATCTAATGGGGGTTTACCTGGTAATATGATTCTGAGGGGTACAGGCCATAGCTGTAACGCAATCTCCAGAGGGTGGATCCTCTGTTCCTCCCCTTGAATCTAGGAGACTGGGCCTCTAAGCTATGGCCTGTGCCCGCTCTGCCACTGGAAAAGTGAGGATTCTAAGATATTTGTGTCCAAATCTGCAGGGACGAGTGGTGGATGGAAGAAGTCATCATGGTGGTCTGTTCCAGATGCAGAACAAAAGGGAAAGTCAACGACTCATCAGAGAAACGTCAACTGTGAGTCACAAGATATGACTGCACTGTAATCACTTATATGTCTGCAGAGTCTGTGTACACGTATCTACAACTATATGGTCACTGTATTGTGACCTATACTCCATTCTGAACCAAAATTTTCTAGGGTCTATTCCTGAGATAGATGCAGGACCTGCACTTATAACACTATGCCATCAAGGTGTGCGATGGGAACACCCCTTTAATGTTGGAGTCACATACATGTATTTCTATAATTAACTTAAACTTGTAAGACCTAAATGAAATTTGTGTTGATTAAAATTTTTGTTGTGTGTTTTTTTTAATGCATCAAAAATGAAAAAGAAAAAAACCCTGTTTAAGGGTTTTCATACTTGTAAGGCACTGGGTAAACATACCTGAAATGGGGACGCCATATGAGAAAAAAACTCACAAAAATATGCTCTATTGAAGCACATGAACATCCCAAAAGAGGGGTCCCAGCTTAGGAAGGCCCTCTATTATCCAGACAGAAGAATGCTGCGTGGGTATAGTGGATCCACGCATTACACACTTGGCCATGCATGGTTAGAAGCGCTTCCCCATCGGTAACTGGCAGGTGCCATCTTCTTGTTAAAGTGCCCGCTGTGACAATAACTGCACTATATATTTTACCTGTTCTATGAGCACAGTCAGAAGACAGATTTGACAAAAATGAGAAACATGCCACATAGGAATGTGTTACATCCGCTGCAATTACCAACAGTGAAACCACAAAATAATGTGAATTATTTAAACAATGTTTGTCTCTATTTCCCTCCGTGCTTTTATGAAACATTATTTTCTGTAAAACAAAAGCTTCCAAGTTCTACATTGAAAAAGGAGACTGGATTAAAGGGGTGTTCGCCAGGATAGGCCATGAAAGTCTAATAGGTGCGGGTCTCATCTCTGGGACTGACACCTAACTTAGGAACAGGCCCCCAAAAGTGTCGGCTCAGAATGGAGAGCTGGTCCTGCTTGCACTCAACTCTCCATTCTGTTCTATGAAAGTTCAAAGTATAGTTGAACAGCACAACCGGCTCTATATTCTGAGCTAACACTTTCAAGGACTCGTTCCCAAGATAGGTATGGCATGCAGAGATGGGACCTGCACCTATCAGACTTTGATGGCTTATCCTAGCGATATGGCATCAGCCTTTGGTGGGAACATCCATTTAATAGCAATTGTTTCCTGGGAGAAGCAGGGCGATACAATATGATTGCCAGTGCAGCTCTCTGGCACACACCTTTCCTATAATCCTGCATACTTATGCAGTGACACATCCCTCTGCCATATTGAGGCATATCCAAGCAGGTTGGGATTCTTAGAAAGCTGATTCAGCTATAATGGCAATTATTCTGGTAATTACCCAGCTTTCTTGGAAACAGATATGACAGATCCAACAGTTTCTGCTTGGAAGACATGTGGAGGGTTATATTTTTTCCATCTTTCCCTGACTGTCCCTACATTTTGATTTGACAATCGGCAGGTATTCAGACTTGCCCCTTTGACCAGGAGAATGGTGATACCCAGTTGTCAACTTGTTCATATATTCACAGGAGAAATAACAGGTTCGCCACAATGAAGGGTTGTAAGAAAATACTCTAGCATTATCACTTCATGTGAAATGCAAGTATTTACTATAACAAATAGGTAAGAAGAGCCTTCAGTAACCCTCACAGAAAACCCAGAAGATGAGATATGGGGAGCTGTTTACAGGATCCTTTCAAAGTACTGTGGTTTTAATGGTTTTCTATCCAGTGCCATTGACTGAACAAGCTTGATAATTTTTTTCCAGTCTAATAAATTAACAATATTCCAACCATGTCATGGGCAGCACAAGAACTGCTAACTCCACTCAAACAGCTTACTATATCTCAGCTGCCTGGTATCTTATGATAGTAACGTTAAGTGAAGGGGATGCAGCATTATTTCATGTTATTCATCATAACAAATAGGTAGGGAGAGCCTGAAAGGGGTTGTTTCGCTACAAAGATTAGTTTTCAACATGTAGGGAACACTAAATGAAGACTTTCAAATATATTGAGCTGTTCATTTTTTTTTGTTAAGGAGCTACAAGTGATTTTATCACCTTCTCTGCTCTCTCTGGTTCTCCAAGTGACCGACCTGTGTACTTCTCCCCCCTGCTGTTTGTTCTATCTGGGAGGGAGTGACATCATCACACAGGTCATGGTCAGCACAGAACTTTGACAGTGAGAGCTTGTTTGTTATCTGATCTTTCAGACAAAAGCCAGTAATTACTACTGTTTACCTTAACTCAGAAGCTTGAGATTTATCTAATTAGCAGAAGTCTGAATACATGGAGCTCATATGCTAATTACAGACAGCTTGATCAGCAAGTGACAGAGCAAAGCAGCATTATTTCATTCATGCATTCTATGAAACTTTGAGATGAGAAAACCCCTTTAAGTAACCATCACAGAGGTCCCAGAAGCTGAGATATGGGGAGCTATTTGCAGGATCCTCTCAACATACTGTGGTTTTAATGGTTTTCTGTCCAGTGACATTTAACAAATTTGTTAATTTTTCTTTTTCAGACTGATAAAATAACAGCTCTATATTGTCAGAGTTCCCACCGTGTGAAAGGCAGGGCAAGAACTGCTAAATAGTGTGTGAACCCCAACAAACAGCATCCGATATCTCAGCTGCCTGGCATCTTATCATAGTAACGTTAAGGGAAGGAGATGCTGGGATTAACTGCAGTCCTGTGTGAGTTTTCAGGTCTTAAGTGGAGTTAGGCTTTAAAAGAGCAGGAAATACAAAAGGATGTAAGATTGCCTTGTTGGAAAATGGAGATGTTCAGGATTAAGAGGACTTTAAAGAAATGTCTTGTGAGGGTCTGGAGATAAGTGTTTGCGATATATTTGGCAAGAGGCGCGCTGCCTTTTCTCAAAATCCCCATTAGCACTTGGCCCTCATAAATGACGCCTGGAATGCTACAATTAGGCATCACAGAATTGTCATTGAGAATTCTTTCCGACTCTGAAGGCTCTGGAACAAGTTTCCTTTGCTGCCGTGGAATGACGTCACATGTAAACAGAGTCAGATTTCCATGCCATGTTTCGCTCTTTTCTTCTTTAAACAAAATAACCCGTCCATTTATAGGTCGCTGCCTTTCCAACTTGCGCCTTTAGAAAAACTGCAGGATTTTATTTTTACTTTTACTAAAACCACTTTGGACTGTACATGCACCAAATGTAAGAATCTTGCCTCATTTGTCCAGAAACAAGCTGAGCAGTGACTGAAGGGCACCTATGGGTTACAGGGTCTGAAAAAGAAATGACACTCTTTATGTTAGTAGGCAGATGTTGTAGTGGGGTACAAAATCTAAGCCACCAAAGTCCAGTGTGCACTGTCATTATGCTCTTCCATCCTGTTTGATGGCAAAAGCATGCACGTCTTAAAGAGTTCCCACCATAGACTTCGATGGCGCATCAACAGGAAATGTCATCAAAGTCTGATATTTACAGGTCCCACCTCTGGGACTTGTACTTATCTCAATCAGGGGCCCCCAAAAATGTCTGTTCAGAATGGAACTCCGTGTTCGACTGTACTCAGAACTCTCATACAACAGAATGGAGAGTCGTACACAAGCGCAACCGGATCTCGTTTGGAGCCGACACATTTGGGGGCCAGACTTGAATTGCATATTCTATCGATATGTCATCAAAGTCTATGGTGGGAACACTCATTTAATGAAAGAACCCCCAGTTTGACTTCTATTGTGAACTTCCATAGAACTTCGCGAGCAGGCTCCTCTTTCCATCTGTACCAGTTGCCATTTATCGTCACCATTGTACTTGTTTGACATATGTTATGTATGTAACCCCGCTCGAATGTACAGTACCCTGGAACTAATGGCGCTCTTAAATAAATAATAACTGGTGTGAACACCTTGAAAAAATATTCAATATCTGGGGTACTAAATTGGTGGGTTACGATACAAGAGGTACTTTTTATTTGCAGGATTATCACAGATCACGAAGATAGAGTGGTTTCTGAAAAAATGTCCAAAATTGTATAATCCTTAACATATTTGGAACAAGGCTTAAAAATGGCCTGTGAATGGAGAATCAAACATTAGAAGGTATACCACTGATTAAGAAATTTATCTGAAAGTCTATAAAATCATTAAACATTTACTGTATACCAATAGCTGGCTTCATGTATTGAAAAGGATGGAAAATGTGGTGATATGTTGCCCATAGCAATTAGAGTTCAGTTTTCATGCCTTAAAGAGGACCTGTTGCCATTCCTGACATTTCTGGTTTAGTAAATCCAAGTAATCCATGAAAAAACTATTCTGAAGTATCTTTGAATAAATCGTTATGTTATCTAGTTCTCCTGTTATTTCTCTGAGAAAATCATCAACAATCTGTCAGCTGGGTGTTACCAATTATGGGATGTACCTGCATAGTCTGACATTGTCCAATCAAAGCTTACAGAGGCAGTGTTTGCAGGGACACGCCCCTTTGAAAACTTGAATGGTAACACCCACCTGACTGATTCAGTAATACATTTCTAGGAGGAATAACAGAGGAACAGCATAACACAGAATTGTTATTTCACAGGGAGCACAAGGATTTGCTAAAACAGACATTTTACAGGTTTTCTTCAAACTGCAGAATGAATGGTTACTATAACCCATATTTTCTTTCGGATAGTTTAAATTAAAAAAAAAGGTCCAATGGATTATTATGGGAAGATTATAGAAAAAAAACATTTCTGACTAATTCATTTATAAAGAGTTCAGTTTCCCTTTTTGATGAACATGCTGCCATCTTTGAAACAAGAGCTGAAACAATGTAAATATGATACCATTAATGCACAGCCACCAATATTTATTTTCCATGTATTCGTGCATACTCCATCATCGTATAAAGATATATATAGAGTTATTGCAACACTGCTCTAAATTAGGTTATATGATACCCCACATAGGAGAACAGAGTGCTGATAGGGAACACATCTTACAGGGAGGTCGGATTTGACACACTTCCAGGACTACAGAAAGGTCAGACAATTGTACCCAGGCATTCGTCAGATTAGCCGTTTACAACAGCAGCGTATTAAACCAGAGCTCTGAACCACTCAGAAAATAGGGCATTGTTTGGAAACAGTATAAGCAATCTGGTCAAGGAATTACATATATAAGGTCTGATAAAGTCTGGGCTGGCACCGGGGCCGCATTGTACGGTTCTGCGTACATAAGGGGGGAGGGAGGATGCTGAACAATGCACCTGCTTAGCAGGGGGGTTAAATGTCACCTGTATTAGGCCTCCGTCACAGTTTTCTTAGCTTAAAATTTTTTTTCTTCTTTCTGCTTTTTGTCCCATAACAAGTCAAGTGACTCATAGATCGATCATATGATTCCTCTTCACATCAAATTAACTGTAATATGAAAAAAAAAATACATAAACACATACATATAATATATATAAATGCATACACATAACATATAAATATGTAATATATATGTATATATAAATATTACATATACACACATATATACACAACAAAAAGCTAGCCTGAAAAGATTTGAAACAATAGCTAGATTTTTATTAATACCGAATTTGATATGAAATTTTGAAAAATAAATAAAGGGAACACTGAAACACAATGTAACTTCAAGTCAATCACACTTCTGTGAAATCAACCTGTCCAGTTATGAATCAACACTGATTGTGAATCAATTTCTCCTGCTGTTGTGCAAATGGAACAGACAACAGGTAGAAATGATAGGCAATTAGCAAGACAACCCCTATAATGGAGTGGTTCTACAGGTGGTGACCACAGACCATTTCTCTGTTCTCATCCTTTTTGGCTGTTGTTTTGGTCATTTTTGCATTTTGTCATTGCTCTCACTCCTAGAAGTATTAAGAGGCGGTGTCTACAACCCACAGAAGTTGCTCATTTAGTGCAGCTCATCCAGGATGGTAAATCAATGCAAGGTTTGGCAAGAAGGTTAGCTGTGTCTATTAGCACAGTGTCCACAGCATGAAGCAGATAGCAAAAGACAGGCCAGTACACCAGGAGAAGTGGAGAGGGCGTAGAAGGGCAACAACCCAGCAGCAGGACCACTACCTCCTCCTTTGTGCAAGGAGAAACATGAGGAGCAGTGCCAGAGCCCTGCAAAATGACCTCCAGCAGGCCAATAACATCCATGTGCCTGCTTAAACCAGGCTCGGACTAGCCCGCCGGGGAGTTGGTGGATTACCCGGTGGGCCCTGAGCTCCTGTGAGCCCCAGAGGTAATGCTGCCACTACCCGGGGCCCTACTGCCGCATCCTGCCTCAAACGGCCAGACCCTGTGTCCCAAGCATTCAGAGACAGGGCCTGGGAGTCGAGAGCTAATGTCCTCGATTCCCGGGGCTGCATGGTGTCAGCGGAGCAGAGCACTACTAGCACTCCGCTATTCACCCTGGTAGGCCTAAGGTGTTGATGTAGGCGATGCGATGACGTCACATCATCACACCGCTTACACCGGACTTTACTAGAAGCCATCCGGGCTACTGCTGGTCGCGTCACGGAGTGGGAGAGAGGTGAGTTTTTTGTTTTGTTGGGGGGTTTTTTTAATGAGAAAGGGGCCCCTAACTGCCTGTATACTACCTAAAGGGGCCCCTAACTGCCAGCATACTACCTAATGGGGGCCCTAACTGCCTGCATACTACCTAAAGGGGGCCCTAACTGCCTGCATACTACCTACAGGGGGTCCTAATTGCCTCCATACTATCTAAATGGGGCCGTAACTACCTGCAACCTATCTAAAGGGGGCCCTAACTACCTGCAACCTATCTAAAGGGAGCCCTAACTACCTGCAGCCTATCTAAAGGGTGCCCTAACTATCTGCAGCCTACGTAACTGGGGCCCTAACTACCTACAGCCTAACTAACTGAAACCCACCAACATCTACCTACAGCCTATGTAACTGGGGTCCACCAACCTAACTGGGGCCTACTTATCTACCTGGGGCCTACTTATTTACCCACCCGTGGTTAGGTACCCACCAACCTACTTGGGGCCGACCTACCAACTTATCCAGCGGGGGTCCACCTACCTAAATTGGGCCTATCTAGTTACCTGGGGTCTTGCCAATTTGCCTACCTATCTAGGTTTTTGCCTACCTACCTGGTAATATGATCCTGAGGGGAGCATCTCATAGCTGTAGCATAATCTCCAGAAGTTCATCCTCTCCCCACTCTCCAACCCGGTAGGAGAATGTGCCTCTAAATTATGGCTTGCACCCGCTTTCCCACCCATGGGAAGTTTGTACAGAGGTGAGAATAGGTAAAGAAGTGCTGGAAAAGTGACAATTCGAAGATATTTGTGTGTAAATTCTTCAGGGATGAGTGGTGGCCGAGACAAGTCATCATGGCGGTGTGGAATGTATGAAGAATAAAAGGGAAAAAAGAACGACTCATGAGAGAAGAGAATGACTCACCAGATAAGACGTCTCCTGTGAGTGTCTGATGTCAGGGGTTATTTGGTTGGATCAGTGCTGTATTCATTGTTATGTGATGTGACCTGAGCTGGTGTCGGACCACTATGTGGTCTCCATATGGCGGTGTTGTAATTTATATCGGCACTAGTATAGTGGCAGCGTACACTTATCCCTGATTGTAAAAGTGAATGCACACCTGACCGTGTGATTAGGAGTTACACTTTTACTTTCTTGCTGATGTTTATAGTGGTGTTTATTTTAGATGGTGGCGAGGTGCGTGATCAAGTGAAACGTTGAGGGGGATATTGTATGTGGACTGCTGGTGGGGGATATGAATGGAGGTACTTACCCATGTGTTTATGATATGTTAGACTGTGACAAATGTGTGAGACAGAAGTGCGAGACTGACATATGTGACTCACTAGGTATTACATACTATACTTTACAGTTCTGTTTTTCACACTCTATTATGTGGTAAAATGGATGCATTTATGTCCGAGAGGCCGGTAATATTTTCATGTATAGTAGCTGTAGGGGGGCCCCCAAGATCAACTCTCCTGTGGGCTCCAGGGCCCCCAGTCCGACACTGGCTCAAACTGTCAGAAACAGATTCCATGAGGGTGGTAACAGGGCCCGACGTCCACAAGTCGGTGTTGTGCATGCAGCTCAACACCGTACAGGGCGATTGGCATTTGCCAGAGCTTGGCAAGATTGGCAGATCCAACATTGCCCTTCAAGGATGAGAGCAGGTCCACACTGAGCACATGTGACAGACGTGACAGAGTCTGGAGATGCCGTGGAGAACGTTCTGCTGCCTGCAACATCCTCCAGCATGAGCGGTTTAGCAATGGGTCACTAATTGTGTGGGAGGCATACACAGCCCTGCATGTGCTAGCCAGAGTTACTCTGACTCGCATTAGGTACCGGGATGAGATCCTCAGATCCATTGTCAGACCATATGCAGGTGCGATGGGCACTGGGTTCCTTCTGATGCAGGACAATGCTAAGGCTGGGACATCATGTCTCGTTCCATCCTCCAACGCCACATTGCACCACAGACTGTCCAGGAGCTGACTGATGCTTTGATCCAGATCTGGGACAAGATCCCCCAGGAGAATATCCACTGCCTCATCAGGAGCATCCCCAGGCATTGTAGGGATGTCATACAGACATGTGGAAGCCACACACACTACTGAACCTCATTTCCTTGTCTTGAGGCATTTCCACTGAAGTTGGATCAGCCTGGAATTTGATTTTCCACTTTGATTTTGAGCATCATTCCAAATCCAGACATCCATGGGATATTCAATGTGATTTTCATTGATCATTTTAATGTTTTTTGTTCTCGATGCATTCCATTATGAAATCAATAAAGAATTGCAACTGGAATATTCTGTTCAGTGAGATCTAGGATGTGGTATTTTGGTGTTCCCTTTAATTTTTTGAGCAGTGAACATTAACAATAGTTCAGATTCAATATAGTCTATCAAAACTACTTTCTACAAGTCCTGCACCCATGCCATTTGGATAGTTCAGGACAGCTTTTCAGCCACTGGCTGTAAATGGGATTGCTTCCATTCACTGTCAGCAAGAAGGCAAAATGCAGTGTGAGATTGAAACACAAAACATACTAGAAGTGATATAATGAATAAGATTTAATTATCTAAAACTGTGACAGCCACAAAGAATAAAGTACCTTAAGTGTCCCCTCCAAAAAAAAAAATGATCATGGGAAGCACAGGGGTTTATCATATTTAAATCCCAGGAAATAAATAAGAACACGTGTTGCATGTGACTAAACGTGACTGTACAGTTCTGTACAGCGGGAAAGGTGATAACGTGAATACACAGCTCAGTTGTTGCGCTAGTTCTCAGTTTTACAGGCTCAGGCTGCTCTTTATTACCATAATCACACATTGGCAGCCCACTGTACTCACAGCTGAAGAAGGTGATACTTTTCCAAGCAGAATGCTGACATATTGTCAGTACACCAACAAACAGATTCAAATGTTGCAAAAGGTTACCAAACATTTATTGACAGTCCCATTTAAATATAAGACCTCATCTGTAACATCCCGTTACTTACGTTTAATGTATTGGCAATCCATAGTAGGTGGTAGGAACATACGGAAGCACTTTTCCCAGCTGCGATACTGCGACCGCATAGCCCGGCTACTCCATCTTGGAATGCAACAATTCCGACTGGCGGGCGTGACGCAGGGCGCGCAACGTTTTGGGCGACCTCCCCCTTCTTCAAGTACTCCATCTTGGAATTGTTGCATTCCAAGATGGAGTAGCCGGGCTATGCGGTCGCAGTATCGCAGCTGGGAAAAGTGCTTCCGTATGTTCCTACCACCTACTATGGATTGCCAATACATTAAACGTAAGTAACGGGATGTTACAGATGAGGTCTTATATTTAAATGGGACTGTCAATAAATGTTTGGTAACCTTTTGCAACATTTGAATCTGCTTGTTGTTTGTTGGAGTACTGAATTGAAGGTTGAGGAGCCTTCGTACAGCAGAGACTACTGGGTGGCGGTGATATTATAATTTTTCAGCTACAGTGTTGAAAGATATTGTCAGTACACACCACATACCCTCACCCCTAATCCACCGCTCACTCTGTCAATGACCCCCAGCTATTTACTGCAGGTAAACGCAATGCTAATTTGCAAAGTTTACATTCCCACATAAAAAAGAAATAAAGTCCATGAATCATCCCAGTGTTATTTAAAAAAAAAAAAAAAAAAGCTACACACTATTTAACCATTTTTTACTTATCAGTTTCCAGTAAAGCTGGGTGACAACTAACATGGCTGCCAAATACAGCATCTACATGAGTATGCACCTTATTTGAGGGTCCATTGGAGGTATCTATCAAGATACCATAAAGAACGGCATCCTGATGTTTACTGCAATGGAGCCATAGGAAACAACAGGGAAAAAATGGTCTCTTTAGGATGATAGTTGCGGTATTATTTCATGACAATATATGTGTTGGACACAAAACTATAGTAGACCACATGTGGTGGTTCTAAATAGACTATATTAGCTCTATTTTCCAAGGCCCCACCGCAGTTATTGTTGTCATTACCATACCATTCTTTACGGTATCCCAATGGACACCTGCAACGAACCAACACCCTAATTCACAACAATCAGAACAATTTTCTGTAGGAAAACCCATGTATGATGCTTTAATACAGTGGAAAACTACTGGAAATGGGGCACAATCACCCTTGCATGATCGGTCTTAAGGATTTACCCACCAAAATTTATTTTTGTTGATCACTGGCAGATTGCTTTTCTCTTTCCTGGTTGTCATCAAGGTGCCAATTCAACTCCCTTAGAGATAACAATTCTAGAGCATCTTCTCTTATAACTCTGTGTTGTGCTGGTATTACGTTAAGAAAAATATTAATGAATATGTAAGATTGGTGTTACCTTTACTGTTTTGAAAGGGGAGTGTCCCTGCACACACTGACAGTCAACACTTATTGGTCAAAGTTAGACTATGCCAGGACACAAACCTAGTTAGTAACACCCAGCTGACAGATCCAGTAATACATTTCTAGAAGGAATAACAGAGGAACAACACAGAGTTATAAGAGAAGATGCTCTAGAATTGTTATTTCACAATTGTTATTTCA
The DNA here is from genome assembly GCA_025379985.1 of Phyllomedusa bahiana. Lineage (NCBI taxonomy): Eukaryota > Metazoa > Chordata > Amphibia > Anura > Hylidae > Phyllomedusa > Phyllomedusa bahiana. Next base: position 46,020 of record JAODAL010012415.1, read on the forward strand.
CAGGAAACACAAGGATTTACTAACAAAGGCAAGTAAGGAATGGCCAGAAGTCATCTTTACCAACCAACCATTCTTCACCTGAACTAAGGATGTAGTTCAGGAGGTACTGTTTTTCCTTGTGGTAACCACTAACTTAAAGGAGTTGTCTCCCCACAGGGTTTCAAAGAATGCATGAAAGAAATTCTCTGTCACTTCCTGGTTCATACTAATTTGCATAAACTCCATGCTTGTACAGCTACATTGTGCTTTCAGATGCTAATTAGATTAGATTAGCTTCTCAAACTACTATAAGGACTTCTTATCTGATCCCCAAAACAAAAGCCCTAATTACAGAGCTGTTACTTGAGATAAATCAAGCTTTTTACTGTCTGGCAGCACAGGACACTGACTGACACTGCTGACCTGTGTGATGACTCACTCTCTGTTATCTCATTGAACAAACAGCCCCAGGAGATTTGTTTACAGGTCAGTTACTGAGGGAACTGAAATAGCCACAGAGGTAATAAATTCACTTGTATCTCTTTAGGGAAAACAGAGGAACAATGCAATATATTTGGAAAATGTCTTTATTTTGTGTTCCCTACAATTTGAAAGCTATTCTTTGTAGCGAGACAACCCCTTTAACTAGGGAATCTCATAGACCAGGCAATGCTCCCTGGTACATAGGTATGCAAATTAGCTCTCCCCACACATGAACTAAGTACATACAGTATTTAAAAAGGTTTATACTTTATAATAAAAGAAGCATATTACAGAATATAATAAATACCTGAGAGCAAACCTCCTGGTTTGTGTAGGTTTGACCTTTTAGACAAATAGGAGCCTAGGGACCTTTGTTTGCAGATTCCTGACCACTCTGTTCTCTATACAAGTGTAGCACTTGGCTATTTTCATACTTCCATGGAGAGAGCTTCTCTCAAGAACATTTCCATTAAAATGAATAAATAATGCAGCGACTGTAAATGTTTGGTCAGTAGACTCCCTATGAAGCATTGGGATCCACACCCATCAGACATTTATGTATATTTATCACATTTATGGAAATATTCTTGCTATTGAAATTTTAAGGGAGAACACCTTTATAAAGGGACCCTAGATCCAGAAACGTAGAAAAATAAAACCAAATACTTGTCTTGTTGTGGATTTGCAGGGAATCCTGAAACAACCAGTCCCATTGATTTTCCCAGAGAAGCAAGGGTCTTTACTCGCTGATTTTTGCCATGTTTCAGTGGCTGTGCTGAAGAGGGAGGGGAATGTCTGCAGGAACAGAGGTAATGTCTGTATAATTAGACTTTACAATTAAAAGCCTTTTCCCAAACCTATTGCTTATAGGATGAAGATAAATTGGGTGTCTCCTGGAAAATATCCAAAATAGAAAGTATAAAAGAGGATTGCTTTGGAAAACACACAGGATTTGGGGGTAATTGAGGACTAGGCAGTACCTGCTAATGACCAAGATAAAGTGTAGTATATGTACTTATCAGTGGTGTTCAGGGTCCACTGACGTATGGATAGGCACACTGAACGCTGGGGTTTCATTCCAGGTGTATGCAGGGCTGCATGATGTATGTAGAGTGTTGGAAACCTGGGTCCAAGGATTAAAGGGGTTGTCTCACTACAAAGAATAGCTTTAAAATGTAGGGAACACTAAATGAAGACGTTTTCCAAATATATTGCTTTTTTCATCTTTTTTTGTTAAGGAGCTACAAATTATTTTATCCCCTTCTGAGGGCTTTCTGGTTTCCCAAGTGATCAACCTGTGTACTCCTTCTCCCCTGCTGTTTGTTCTATCTGATAGCAGGGAGTGACATCATCACACAGGTGTGAAAGCTTGTGTATTATCTGATCTTTCAGACAAAAGACAGTAATTACTGTTTACATTAGCTCAGAAGCTTCTCCAGACCTCAGAGAAGGTAATTTATTTAATTTAGACTAATAAACATAATAAACAGAGAAGTCTGAATACACTGAGCTCATATGCTAATTACAGACATCTTGACCAGGAAGTGACAGAGCAAAGCAGCATTATTTAATTCATGCATCCTATGAAACTTTGAGATGAGACAACCCCTTTAAAACCATAAGGTCTCAAGGGGATTTTAAAGCCCGATGAGCTAGGTGCCCAAAGATGAGGACTCCACTTGAGTAGATGTCAATTTGCATTTGACTTTACATTCTCACTTTCCGGCCTTCTGGCTAACAGAGATCAACTTTGTTTTAGAGCTCCTTAGTTGACTCTTGGCCCCATCACCCATGCTGAAGCCAGGAGAAAAACTAGGTCTTTTTTAGCTTTGGCCAAGGAAGACCACTTGTCCCAGAATATTGCAGGTGCCTTCTGGTCCGAAGGAGATGGAAGAGTGTGGTTTAGATATGGCTCTTTTTTGCACTTGAAGAGAGCACCTACTCGGGCCTAAAGAAAAAGTCTGTTATGAGTAAAGAAAGGGTTTGTTCTGTAGGATGGCAACCGAGTGCTGGCACCAGGGAAGGGTGAGACGGATTTTCTTTTGCACCCATCACCATTTTAAATGCAGTTGCCCTCATTCTACAGCACAGAGCCGGCAGCAGAGAGGAAAGCAGAGTTCATCATGATTAAATAGAACTCTCTGAGCTGGTTTTAAGCACAGTCATAGATCTTTCTGACATGTATAAATTGCTTTCTGTGTAAGCATACAGGTAGCCTATATCAATAAGCATATACATTAGAATTTAGCATACCATAGGACTGCAGCTGCTCCCCAGGAGCCAATTCTTCCTTTTAATCAATGTGTGCAGGCTGGAGACCTCTAGGCTTCAAATCATCTGCAAAAACCTACAGCCCCGAACAGACAGAGTGATTGTTAGCAGAGGAAGAAGTGGTAAACTTACCATGGAGACTAAAACCGGCCCTGTCCTCATTGTCCCCACTGACCTCTTGCGGTCATATCACTCATGTAGTGAGGTCGGTGCGGTCATTAGAATAAGCTGTTTACACAGTGACTGCAGTGAGTGCATACAGTTTATTAAAAAAAAATATATATATACAGCATTAAAACACCTCGGCGTCTCACTGGAAATAACTAGTTTTACGAGTCAATTAACCCCTTGTAAAATGGAAGAGGTACTCAAGTGCGACATACCTGAGGCCTGAAATTATGGGATGAAGCTGGTTGGGAAGAAAGAACCATCAAACCCTCAGTTTCTGGATGATCACATGTAATGGATGTATGAAATATTTATCATACCGTCCAATTAAATTTTTTATGCATGTACAATCAGATCTAGGATTCCCATATTTCTCCATGTGGGGGTAACAAATATCTGGTTGGGTGAAAAACCTTAAAGGGGTTGTCTCGCTACAATGATTGGGTTTTAATTAAAAGATCTTTAAAAAACAAGCAGCTTTGCAATATATGTTCATTACAAATCTCCTACTGATTTTGAGTTAGCCCTGTTAGTATTACTACATCAGCTTCTCAAGTTTCTATAGTAGCCGACCTGTTGATCCTTATCTTACTGGCTGTCAGGTCTGAATGACTCATCACCTTTGAAGACAGGTCTGAGCAGAGAGCCCCTCCTGCACAGAATGCTTCTGTAGTGCAGGGAGGGGGGAGGGAGTACTCTGGCTTCTATGTCTGCTGCCTGGATTAACCCTGTGTGTGCCTGCTTCCTCCTGCTCTCTACACAGATAGATGTGACAGCAGTGACCCTGTCTGTTACTATAATCATGATATGTCTTTGGAACTGTGACTATACTAATACTATACAGATCAGGCATGTGAATACTTTATGTTCTCCAGTATTAGTGAGACATCCTGAGTATAGTAACACTGCCCTTGTTGTTGCTGGAGATGTGGAGACTTGTAAGCTAAGCAGGGGATATAGGAACACATGCATCCCCTCTGCTCTATTAGCACACCACTTCACATTCCTCTCTACACTCATAGATCAGCCCTCTCCTGTAACAGACCTAGGCAGGCACACACAGGGTGAACTCTGGCAGCAAATCCCCTCCCCCCCCCTGTATAGAAGTTACGGATAGCTGCCTGTGTGCTGATGGGAGGGGGGAAGAGGGAGCAGAAGAGACAGACCAAGAAGCACGCCCCTCAGTTCAACTACCAGGCTCACTGACAGGCTGAAAGCTCGTAATGAGACAACTCCTTTAAGGGGGTCTATATCCAGCTTATAGAGGCTTCCTGGTTTATTCAAAATGTAATTATATAATGAGAAAGATACTTTTTGTATAGACCATTTAGATCTTGAAAGTTTTTACAATCTCTGCTTACTATCAGTTAATAGAACGCTTGCTTAGAGTCCACTCTTGAGGCAAGCCATGCCCTTGTGTCAACTGGACAAAAGCAGGTTCTGGATATAGTGCATCGGAGAACTTAGATTTAAAAGGGTTGTCTCACTACATTGATTCATCTCACCTCAGTCCTGTTTTCTTTGTTTCATTTTGAATTCAGGGGCGTGTTTACTGACTTCTACTAGGCTGCAGTAAAAGCCAGGTCTGTAGCTATAGCAACCAGTGCTGGCAGCCTATCATGAGAGTGAACAGGTCTATAGCTATAGCGACCTGAGGAGCTGATGCAGCCCATACCAGAGGGGATATCTCAGAAACGGTAGGACACTGCTAACAGACATATATTGCAAAGTGAGTTGTTTTTACAAGATCTTTAACATAAAAAGCAATCCTTGTAGCGTGACAACCCTTTTAAAGACAACAAGCAGGGATCTTGAGAACTGTTTATTCAGCCTTCTCTGGACACACCTACCCGTCGCCCATTCTGAAATCTCCGCTCTATCAGCACTCAGGAGCTCACAGACACCATACAGTCCTCACTGCCCCCAATCTCCTCTCTCTCCTGTCCTGACCTGGCTGTTAAACATTACAATGAAACTCTCACAACCACCCTGGACATGTTGGCACCACTCACACACCGCACCACCAGAGTCAGACGCCCGCAGCCTTGGCACACGCCTCAGACTCGCTTTCTGCAGCGATGTTCCAGGTGCGCTGAGTGTCTGTGGAGGAAGTCAAAGCTACCTGCAGACTTTCTCCACTACAAATTCATGCTCAGGACCTACCACACTGCCCTTCACTGCGCCAAACAAAAATATTTCACCTCCCTCATCTCAACACTACACAACAACCCAAAACGTCTGTTTGACACCTTCCACTCCCTCCTCAGGCCCAAAGCTCAGACCCCGGTCACTGACCTCTGTGCTGAAGACCTGGCCACTCACTTCAAAGACAAAATTGACAGCATCCGGCAAAACATCACATCACAATCCCCAATTAACACCCATCCTGTCCCTCCCCGCACGTCCTCTAATCTGCTCTCAGCTCTTGACTCGGCATCAGAAGTAGTAGTGTCCAGGCTTCTCCTGTCTGCTCGCCCCACCGCTTGCTCTAGTGACCCCATTCCCTCCCACCTTGTCCAGTCCATTTCTCCAGCTGTCCTCTCTCACCTTACTGCTATCTGTAACCTCTCTCTCTCCACTGGGATCTTCCCATCTTCCTTTAAACACGCTGTTATAACTCCCTTACTTAAAAAGCCCTCTCTGGACCCCTTCTGCGCCGCCAACTACCGACCAGTCTCTAACCTGCCCTTCATCTCCAAACTCCTGGAACGCTTAGTCTACACTCGCCTAAGCCGCCATCTCTCTACTAACTCTCTTCTAGACCCTCTGCAATCAGGTTTCCGCACCCTACACTCCACAGAAACTGCTCTTTCTAAAGTCTCCAATGATCTCCTGACAGCAAAATCTCAGGGTAACTACTCATTGTTGCTTCTCTTGGATCTCTCTGCAGCGTTTGACACTGTTGATCACCACCATCTCCTCAGCATGCTCCGCGCTATCGGTATCCAGGACACCGCTCTCTCTTGGTTCTCTTCCTACCTCTCTGACCGCTCCTTCAGTGTCTCATTTTCCGGTTCTACCTCCTCTCCTCTTCCTCTTGCTGTTGGGGTTCCTCAGGGATCCGTTCTTGGTCCTCTCCTCTTTTCACTCTACACAGCCCCCATTGGACAAACCATCAGTAGATTTGGCTTCCAGTACCATCTCTATGCTGATGACACCCAATTATACACCTCCTCCCAAGACAACACTCCAGCCCTGCTACAAAACACCAGTGACTGTCTGTCCGCTGTCTCTGACATCATGTCCTCTCTCTATCTCCAACTAAACCTCACTAAAACGGAACTTCTAGTCATCCCACCATCTACTAACCGACCTCACCCTGCTATTTCCCCTCTCCGTGTGTGGCACCACCATAACTCCTAGGCAGCAGGCTCGCTGTCTGGGGGTTATACTAGACTCTGATCTGACCTTCACCCCCTATATCCAATCCCTTGCCCGCTTCTGTCACCTGCACCTCAAGAACATCTCCAGAATCCGTCCATTTCTCACTGTGGAAACAACTCAAACTCTCATTGTTGCTCTTATTCATTCTCGTCTCGACTACTGTAACTCCCTACTTGTTGGTCTTCCTCTCTGTAAACTCTTCCCTCTCCAATCTGTCCTGAATGCAGCAGCCAGGCTTGTCTTTCTTTCCAGCCGCTATACTGATGTCTGTACCCTGTGTCAGTCTCTGCACTGGCTGCCTATTCAGTACAGAATACAACATAAACTCATCACTCTCACACATAAGGCTCTCCACAGTACTGCACCCCCATACATCTCCTCCCTTATCTCTGTCTACCACCCTACCTGCTCTCTCCGCTCTGCTACTGATCTAAGACTACACACCTCACTCATCCGAACCTCCCATGCCCGTCTCCAAGATTTCGCACGTATTGCACCAGTTCTCTGGAACATGTTACCCCATGTGATCAGGCACACTCGCAACCCTCGCGGTTTTAAGTGCGCTCTGAAAACTCATCTTCTTAGACAAGCCTATCAAGATCCCTAATTGTCAACCCCACAAATTCTGTCACACATTCGTCACTTCCTGCCCTTTGGCACCCACAGGCACTTATCTGTATATTGATGTACGGTCTGGGTGGCAGGATCATCCATTTTTATGTATACTACCCCATATTTATGTAACATGGCTGGTCCATTGTAAACCAAGCACTTGTCACCCTTTGTTTCACCCATACACCCTTATAGATTGTAAGCTCTTGCGAGCAGGGCCCTCACACCGCGTGTCTGATTTGTACGTAGCTTTTTAATAATGTAATGTCTGGTTTGTCTGTGCTTATTCCCTCTATATTGTAAAGTGCTGCGGAATATGTTGGCGCTATATAAATAAAGATTATTATTATTATTATTATTATTAAGGGAGCAGCTACCATGAGATTACTCTAGGAAAATAAAAAAAAGTATAGGGAACAATCCAAAATGTCTCATCCTGTTTTAGGGTGCGCCTGATTATAAATCTAGAGAACGGGGCTGCGTCGGTTTTTGGGCTGAAAGCACGCCAGAATACTGGCGCAGCCCCGTACATACATGTCGTCCTAAATTCCTGTTAATGGGATTCAATGATCTCAGTCTGGAGCAAGGGGATATATACTAGTAGAGATTAATACCCACCTCCCCTTTTCCTACATAAACAGGACTAGAATTGCCTGGTCACTGCTCGTCTCATCCAGCCGCAATAAAATTAACAAATGTGCACATTTCAATTGTTTCCAGGCCAATCTCCTGGCAGACATTTTCTGCCTATGGCCGTCAGCACGCTACAATGGCAATGGGCATGTGTCCCAATACAGCAGAATACATAAAACTGAAAACAAGCCCCGGGTGTAATAATAATTTCTATTCCATGCAGGGGATCGTTTCTAACTAATCACTTTACACTTATTGCTTCCTCATGTTCGTATCTTTACATCAGTTGCGTAGTTTTGTTGCCTAAGGATATAACACAAAGTTGCCGCCTGGATACAAATGTAGCAATACACAGAGCATTGCAAAGCTGCGTCACACCCTGAGCAACACAAATAAACAAAGTCATGTGCAACAACACAGCTAAAGAAAACAAAGCAAAGTTGCAGAACAACATGGAAAGAACAATAAACTAAGGACAACTAGTGATAGCTGCCCCCATGAGTGACTCTCCACACTGGACTCATTTCAGATATTAACATTGAGCTGTATAATTAATATATATCTATACACATGTATATTTATATATTTTATCAGCTTTTCTACATAAAGGAGACAGAGCATATCAATTTAATTCCCTATCGGTGCGGTCCGCTAAATGAACCCGGCAGTCTAAGTCTATGTTCACACGGTGTATTTGCAGGGCGTAATTACGCCCTGCAATTATGCCGTGTGGACGGGGGCGGGGCGGGAGCGGGGGAGGGAGCGGGGGGGCCGGCCCGTCGCCGGCCCATAGACAAACATTGCTAGCGACGCATATACGCCGCTAGAAAGTGACATGTCAATTATCTCCCCACCCGGCGGCTTCGCCGGGCGGGGAGAGGAGACGTAATCCATAGTTCTCTATGAGAACTGTGAATTACCGTAATGAATGGGCCGTTTTCAGCCCGTAATTTGCGCACTTCGGCGCGTAATTACGGACCGAAATACGGCCCATTTTAAGCCGTGTGAACATGGCATAAGGGTGCGTTCACACAGTAAGGGACAAATACCGGTCGGTTGATCCGACCGGTATTTGTCCTGCTTTGAGGCCGGCCCCACGGCTCATCGCGGAGAAAAGCCCTCCCCCTTCGCATTCACGTGCACAGATTCCGTCTGAAAACCGGACGGAAGAATGTGCATGTAGAATGTTTTGCGGGCGGAAAAAACGCCGGGCGGAAAACCTTTGCAGTGTGGACTGCTGCACGGGTTTTCCATAGAGTCCCGTTGTGCTCATTTTCGGTCGTTTTTTCAGGCAGAGAACTGTTAAGGTATGCTGGGAGTTAGGGTGCGTCCCCACGGCAAGGGACAAATAACGGTTGGTTTACCCGACCAGTATTTGACCTGTTTTGCGGCCTTTCTCCGTGATGAGTGGAGAAAAGCCCTCTCCCTTCACAATCACTTGCACATATTCCGTCCGAAAACCGGACGGAAGAATGTGCATGTTCAATCTCTTTCGGGCTGCCCGCGGGTGGAAAAGCCGCCGGGCGGTACTCACTTGCGGATGGTTTTTCAGGCGGTCTGCTAATCCTCAAACCGTCTGAAAAACCGGTCAAAAACCCGTGCAGTGGGGACATGCCCTAATGGTAGCAGCTCAGCTTGACTGCATTAGAAACAAAAAAAAGAGGAAACGCCAGCATTCAAGAGTCATAGAGATGTATTAAATAAATAAATATATAAGTACAGTATGTATATATGTATAATTATACTCACACATCTATCTCACACTGCAGGACCCAGCATGTCCATTAGATGGGTTTAAAAGGGCACCACATGTAATGTTGATCTGAATAGGTTAGCACAGGGGTCTTGGGTTCGAATCAACTCCAGTCCTCAAGACCCACCAACAGGTCAAGTTTTCAGGATTTCCTCAGTATTGCACAGGTGATAGGATTATTGTCAGTGCATTCTGCACAGGTGATAGGATTATAGTCAGTGCATTCTGCACAGGTGATAGGTTTATTGTCAGTGCATTCTGCACAGGTGATAGGATTATTGTCAGTGCATTCTGCACAGGTGATCAGGATTATTGTCAGTGCATTCTGCACAGGTGATAGGATTATTGTCAGTGCATTCTGCACAGGTGATCAGGATTATTGTCAGTGCATTCTGCACAGGTGATCAGGATTATCGTCAGTGCATTCTGCACAGATGATCAGGATTATTGTCAGTGCATTCTGCACAGGTGATGGAATTATTGTCAGTGCATTCTGCACAGGTGATAGGATTATTGTCAGTGCATTCTGCACAGGTGATAGGATTATTGTCAGTGCATTCTGCACAGGTGATAGGATTATTGTCAGTGCATTCTTCACAGGTGATAGGATTATTGGCAGTGCATTCTTCACAGGTGATAGGATTATTGGCAGTGCATTCTGCACAGGTGATAGGATTATTATCAGTGCATTCTGTGGGAAATCCTAAAAACATGACCTGTTGGGGGGTCTTGAGGACTGGAGTTGAGAAACACTGAAGTACAACATCTGCAAGGACTTTGTGTTTTCTTTCCTCCACTCCAGAAAATAGGTTGATCTGCAGTTTAGATTATGAGCCCCAGTTGGGACAGGGACCAATGTGAAAAATGCCAATCTCTGTACAGTGCTGTGGAGTATAGCGGCACTATATAATTGAATAAAATAAACAGTAGGACACTGAAACCAACCTGTCATCTTTTAACAAGAAGGAACTGTCCATAAGTGAAAACTCTGTAAAGTTGTCTTAAGGGGTTGTCTCACACAATAATGGCAAATCAATAGTATATGCCATTCCCGAAAGTCTCCACTGAGACTTGACTTTACTTGGAACTCCCACGGAAATTAATGGAAGAGTTCTGACCACCTTACTGTTTTCAACAAATACTTTTAGGAGCCCATTCTCGAAATAGGTGCAAATCCCAAAGGTGAGACCCACACTTATCACACATAAAAGGTATAGCATTTTGTTATTCCATAAATGTGTGATATGGGACAACCCTTTGAAATAAGTTTTATGTACCAACTTTAGTGACATGCCCATAATCACAGTCACACACACTCAGAGGCCTAACACAGGCAGCCACGGGAACTCTTTAACCATGGCACCTGTGATCACAAAACCTGGGTACAGTTTCTAAAATCCAACATAAAGATATGTATGGGACTTTAATTGCTTGAAGTTGCTGATCTGTAGCATTCTTGAATTTCATCTCGTTTGTGACAAATACTACAGATTTGCATGAGGACTGTGAAAGGTATCAGTGGCATCTGGCCTGCAGTGTGAACACACATATCTGTAACATTCCAAAGCATCTATAGTAGCTTAGCAGAAGCAATGGTCAAACTAAGAAAAAAGGAATACATGGTACAGCCGATAGTGCCGCCTCAGATGCCACCACCAATGGGTGCACAAGATGTCAGCAAACATGCGGCCATTGGTAGAAACATTGAAAGCGGAACTCGCCACAGCACCGTGTATTCAACCCTTCAATGGGTTATCAAAGAATTTATTTTGAGGTCACAAATCCTGAAATGCGGTTAATAGAGACTGTATATACTCATAGATTGTAAGCTCTTGCGAGCAGGGCCCTCACACCTTGTGTCTCATCTGTAAGTAGCTCTCACTGTGTAATATCTGTTTTGTCTATTGTCTGTAATTATACCCTCTACATTGTAAAGTGCTGCGGAATATGTTGGCGCTATATAAATAAAGATTATTATTATTATATTAATTTCCATTGTTTCTTGTCTAAACCACTGCTTATCTGTGCAGACAGGGCAGGATTTCGGCTGAATCAGCCTTCTTCTCCAGTGGACAATAAAGTCCTTTTCTACCGCGTTAGCAGGTTTCTTCCTAAATATACTGCAATGAAACACACAGACCGTTTCTCCTCCTGTAAGACATTTGGTCAGTGAACAGAGGATCACTAGGCAGAGACCTGTTTTGGTGAGAACAACAAGGAATGTGCGCCCACAAACACTCAGCTTATTAGGTGGACGTGCTCATTGCTATATACTTTCAACACTAAGTGGCGCCATATTAAGTACATGTCACTTTTTTAATAAGTTTAAATAATAAATTGAGTTGAAGATTTGGTGTGTTTTTAATTAAAGGGATGTTCCCAGAAGTGTACTTCCACATTACAATTTGGCTCATAGCTAGCTACGAGCGGAGAGAAGGAGGATGGCAGTGCTTGCGGCTGGCCTCCCTATTAATTTCTATGGAAGTTACATATATAGCCTAGCGCACTTGCTCGGCTATATTTGGAACTCCCATAGAAATGACTGGGCACAACGGCCGAAAGCGCCGCCCTCCTCATTCTTTCACACAGTCGGCTTGTAGCAATCTAGCTAGCAATGAATACCCCTTTAAATATAATATTCTTTGTAGGATATTCTTCAATGCAAATTATGATTTAATGCAAATTAAATATCCTACTTTCATGAATAAAATTGGGGTTTCCTTATGTTGTCAGCTCCCTCCCTCTATGGCCTTGTGGGGGGGCTGGGTTGTGTCCCAATACTAGGATAGAGGCACAAATAGGATAATAAAATTGGGGTCTCCTTACGTTATCAGCTCCCTCCCTCTGTAGCCTTGTGGGAGGCTGGGTTGTGTCCCAATACTAGGATAAAGGCACAAATAGGACTGAAGCACATTTCCCCCAGTTCTTTATCCAGTTATTGTGAACGTGTGCGCAGGGAAATGAGGGCTCAGCATCTCTATTTCAGTTGCACCACCGACCAGCATTGCAACATAAGATAATATTCCAAAAAAAATGAAAACTTATATACTAATACAGACAAGCTCCAAAACAAGTCATTCATGATTTGTTAAAAGCAGCCAAGACAGATTCATCTGCTGTTGAATGTAATAAATTAAAGGGCCGTTTCCTGTCCTGCCACATGCTAGTCAGAAACAGATAACAGTGAGCTATAAATTGCACTCAACACATTTAGATGAAAGACTTTAGGTGTAGAGGCCCATAAGAGTGGTCCTACCGTAGTACTAGATTTCTAAATTCATAGACAATCATCATTTGGACAACTATCAACATAAGGATTCCATGGGAACAAAAAGGCACCCTGATCACATTAATGAAACTGTATTAGATTGCAGTAAAACAGGTCTACACAACATAGGGTCCGGGAAGGGGTGTGGCCTACATAAACCCACCCCCATTCGTTTAAGGCAGGTCGGGGGGCATTCCTGGTCAGATCATGCAGGCAGACCCACACAGTCCGACCCTCACCTTCTGCAATGTGGTGCAGATCTGCAGTAGGGTATCGCACCTAATGTAACCCTGCTGGGATGCATGTATAAATGCAACAGACAAAATAATCTTGGGCTATGTTCACATGGGTGAAATTGTGACGTATTTTGCGCCGTACTGCGCTCAATATGGGCGAAATCCGTCCCAGTCATTACGGTAATCCACGGTTCTCCTACGGATCTATGGAGTACGTCTCCTCTCCCCGCTCGCACAATACGCCGCGGGGGGAGATAAGGGACATGGCACTGACTCGCGGCGGGGTTCACACCTTGTTTCTTTATACGTATTTTGCAGCAGTATTTTTAAGCCAAAACCCGGAGTGGTACCCCGTAACTGATGAGATACAAGTCTTTTATTATGATTTTCTCTCTGTAGGTTTCATTCCTGGTTTTGCCTTACAAATACTGATGCCAAATACACGTCAAAAAACAATATGACAGTATTGAGCACCAGGATAATGTGATATTCAGAGATCCTGGTCACGTGACAGTTTATTGCCTTAAGGGGATGCAAGAGTCATTTTTTAAAAACATTTAAACTTATTATGAAAAAAGCTATCTTACTACACTTCATTCAATCGTTAGGTGTGCTACATTTTGGGCTACTTGTTTGTTGGGGGCTGTGCAATAAGTCTAGCATCTTTTCAGCCTGAAAACTTACGCAGCCCTTTATAAATTTATAATCAGGCGCATTACAAATCTATATATAACAGTCGTATATTGCTTCTCAATGTGTAAAAAGAAAAATTTTGATGGAAGTGTCCCTTTAGCTACCCCAAAATGCTAAAATGTTTACAAATTGAGTTGCAGTAATTTCTAAGTAGCAAAGAAAGGCTACAGGAACCTTACATTAGATTATACCCTAAAGAGTGTCCACACAGCGTCTTTTGAGCTGTGTTTTTGTGCATATTTTGGGCATAATTTTGCCGAAATATGCTCTGGAATATGGTCCAAACAATGTACAATACAGTTGTCATAGCCATCAATATAAAATATGTGGCGTCAATCATACGCCACATATGTTGCAATCTTAATTTAGCACACATCTGAAAAGAAATAATAACAAGTCACTTCTTTTCAGGCATGTACGCACCGTCAAATAGTAAGTTATAGGCGGCATAGATGTGCCTCGGACTATTAAGCGGCATTTGCCCTATTGAAATCACGCACTTGCAAGCGCGAAATTTCAAGAGCACTACCATGACGTTTGTAGCGCACAAATATACGTGCCGCAAGACGACGTGTGAACTCACCCTAATACACAGCTCACTTCAAAATGTGTTGTTGCAGAAAAAATTCCTGGTTTAACCCCTTTGTTTCGCTACAAAAGCCCAAAGAGTTTTCATGAGGATTACACCGGTCACCATGGGGGGAATCTCAGCTTTTCTGGCAAAAACCAAGAAAAAAGGAGGGCCCTTATCTGGGAGCGCAGCAAAACTCTGTGCAGAAATTTATGGCTGAAATTTTGAAATGGGGGGTTTCAAAAACACTATTTTTAAAAGAACCAGAGCAACCTTTTGGATTCATCTTGAAGGGCTGTGTTAACAGGATTATAGAACCCAGTCAAAGCAGTGCGTTGATCTGTGTCTATACACCCACTCACAGAAAACAGGTACCTCCAATAAATTCAGTGTTTTGACATAAAACCATATACTGCAAAAATGAATATAAATATTTGGACATTATAAGGTACAGAACGTCAAAAAATAAAAAAAACGTTTGTCACAGAGCGCAGGGATGTTGATTCGCAAGGATAGCAAGCAGTAAAAGCTTCAAAGTTTTTATCGCAAATGCAGACACACCTACTCTATGTGACAACACTTAATTTCTCTCCTTCTACTGAGCTAGCCATAGGTCTGTTAAATGGGTTCTCCAGGACTATCTTATTATTTGTGAAAGAGATCACAACTTAATTATATTAAACTTTGTAACCGATACTCGTTAAAAATTATTTACCTGTTCTGCTTTGCAAAACCAGGCAGAGAGCCCTTTACTCCCCTACTTCCTACATACCATGTGATGTCCATTGATCACATGGCCTCAATGGATGTTTTATCTTCACTCGGTGGGTGTGCTTTGAAGCCAAGCTCAGCTCAGAAACACTCCCTTGTAATGGGTGTGACCTGAGCACAGAACAATCTGACTCCCCCTAGTGACTCATCGCTCACTATTTAAACAGAGGTGCTGACAGGAATGTAATCATTCAAATACAGAGTCGGAGGTGGAGGGTGTTATACACATACAGTGAAAACTATGTAGTGACTCATCACTGCTAGCTGCTAGAGTCTAGGTATATTCAAGACTGTGTACTGATAGAAGGAAATGTCTTTTTGATAAATTTGCTAAATAGACCTTTTCACCTGATCAGAAGACTTGCATTGTTTGAATGGATTAATGTGCATTAGGACCTCTGAGAACTGAGTGTCTGCCTACTGCTCTTTATATAGTATTGGTGCAAGGGTCAAGCATCATGATACGCTGTCCTGACATCACTGGGGTGCAGGGAAGATGCCACATCCCCTACAGCAGGCACACAGCTTTTCCATGATAAAAAATTATTGCTGGGAGGATGCAACATCGCTAACCTTTATTGGATGCTAAATGATGCCACATTCCCTAGTGTACAATGATGGGATAGCTCTGTACCTATGTATATAAACCAAATTATATATATTTGGAGGTGGAAATAGCACCCTAAAACAGCACTTGGTGTATTCAGATGGTACGGTTGTTGCCACATGGTTGCAGGTTTCCAGAGATTTTTATTTTTAATGATCATGATCTTTTTCATCTCTTCACAGGTATGTTGAATTGTGAATAGTGGACTACACCTCCCATCATTTGTCTCTGCTGTATATTAATAATTGCTGTGCTGTGTTCTGGTATGTGAATTGTGAATAGTGGACTACACCCTCCATCATTTGTCTCTGCTGTATATGTATAATTGCTGTACTGTGTCTGGATTTGAATGCATAGATTTCTCCCAATCTCTGTCCTGGAATAATTACCCTGAGTTTATTTGAAATTGCTAGTGACCTGACATTCTGGCCCCTGTACATCTCTCTGCTGGGCTTATATTGTAACACTCCAACCCATTGCTGGCAGCTGGGCCCACTGATTTATATCAATGAACTCCACATAGGATAGTATAAATTAGTTAGCTTGGGTCAGTATAGCCATGTAGAGTAGTGAACCATATCTGTAAGTGATTGATAGAGCTGAATCAAGGTATCTGAAATAAAACCGAAATTAGACCGGAAGTGGGCCGAATGGGCTAGGGAACGCCTTTTCCTGTAAGTATCTAGGCTTCTCAAAAAAAAAACCCATTCACCAGCTCAGTATTGCTGTCTATCTGCAGCCATCTACCTCCTGGCTTACCACCCAGTTATGCCCCTTGAGAATCTTAGCCACATCAGCGGCTCTCTCGTTCCCTCACTCATGTGTTCGTCACACACTCTGCGTTCCCTTTTCAAATACCACAAACCACCTGCTCACATATGCTGTAACAAACGCCGCTCATAACTCATCACTGAACCATCTGCGTATCTTTTCTTTCCTCCTGCTTCTTGCTGCAGATGACATCTCTCCTAACCCCGGCCCACCCTCCATTACTGCTCATCCCACCTCCTCCTCCCATAGAAACCCTGCTAACCTAATTGCTATTTGCTGTACATCTTTTCCAGTCCCTTTGAAATGTGCTCTATGGAACGCCCGATCCGTCTGCAACAAACTCGCTGCTGTTCATGACGTGTTTCTCTCCAACTCCCTCAATCTGCTAGCCCTCACAGAAACATAGCTCCAGCAATTTGACACCGCTTCCCTTGTCGCTCTCACCAATAGCGGCCTACACTTCACCCAGACCTGAGAACAGGCCGGGTGGAGAGTTGGCATCCTTCTCTCTCCACACTGCACTTACCAGGTCCTTCCTCCTGCACCCTCACTCACTTGTCCCTCCTTTGAGGTCCACACCCTCAGACTCTTTCGGCCATTTTCCCTCCGAGTCGCGGTTGTGTATAGACCTCCCGGCTCACCCCGCCAGTTTCTGGATCATTTTGCTGCCTGGCTCCCTCACTTCCTCTCTACTGAAATACCCAAT
The DNA here is from genome assembly GCA_025379985.1 of Phyllomedusa bahiana. Lineage (NCBI taxonomy): Eukaryota > Metazoa > Chordata > Amphibia > Anura > Hylidae > Phyllomedusa > Phyllomedusa bahiana. The sequence goes on from JAODAL010012415.1 coordinate 62,926, forward strand.
CTCATCATGGGTGATTTTAACATCCCTATTGATGACCCCATGTCTCCCGCTGCCTCTCAGATCCTTTCACTAACCTCTTCTCTTGGCCTCTCAGTTTACTAACTCTCCCAAGGATGGGAACTCTCTGGATCTGGTTTTCTGTAACCGTTACTCAATCTCTAACTTTAATAATTCTCCTTACACTCTCACTGATCACAATCTTATTTCCTTCACTATTACTAATTCTCACCCATCTCTGGACACACCTGCCCGACTCCCATTCAGAAATATCCACTCCATGAACACTCAGGAATTTACAGATGCCATACAGTCCTCACTGCCCCCAATCTCCTCCCTCTCCTGCCCTGACCTGGTGTCCAAACAATATAATGAAACTCTTTCCATCACCCTGGACACATTGGCACTGCTCACACACCGCACCACCAGAGTCAGACACCCACAGCCATGGCACACGCCTCAGACTCGCCATCTGCAGCGATGTCCAGATGTGCGGAGCGTCTGTGGAGGAAGTCGAAGCTACCTGCAGACTTTCTCCACTACAAATTAATGCTCAGACTTATCAAACTGCCACTTCACAAGCGCCAAACAAAAATATTTCACCTCCCTCATCGCAACCTTACACAACAACCCTAAACGCCTGTTTGACACCATCCACTCCCTTCTCAGGCCTTAAGCTCAGGCCCCGGTCTCTGACCTCCATGCTGAAGACTTGGCCACTCACTTCAAAGAGAAAATTGACAAAATCCGCAGAACATCTCATCTCAAACCCCAAACAGCAGCCATTTGGTCCCTCCCCGCACATCCCCCAGCCTACTCTCAGCTTTTGACCCGACGACAGAAGAAGTGTCCAGGCTTCTTCTGTCTGCGCGCCCCACCACCTGCTCTAGTGACCCCATTCCCTCCCACCTTGTCCAGTCTATTTTTCCAGCTATCATCTCTCACATAACTGCAATCTGTAACCTCTCTCTCTCCTCTGGATCTTTCCCATCTTCCTTTAAACATGCGTCATAACTCCCTTACTGAAAAAGCCCTCTCTGGACCCATCCTGCGCTGATAACTACCGACCAGTCTCTAACCTGCCCTTCATCTCCAAACTTCTGGAACGCTTGGTCTACTCTCGCCTAATCCGCTATCTCTCTGCTAACTCACTTCTCGTCCTCTGCAATCAGTTTCCGCACCCTACACTCCACGGAAACTGCTCTAACTAAAGTCTCCAATGATCTCCTAACAGCAAAATCTCAGGGTAACTACTCCTTGCTGCTTCTTCTGGATCTCTCTGCAGCGTTTGACACTGTTGATCACCACCTTCTCCTCACCATGCTCAGCACCATTGGCCTCCAGGACACCGCTCTCTCTTGGTTCTCGTCCTCCACCTCTCTGACCGCTCCTTCAGTGTCTCATTTGCAGGTTCTACCCCCTCTCCTCTTCCTCTTGCTGTCGGGGTTCCTCAGTTCTTGGTCCTCTCCTCTTCTCAATCTATACAGCCCCCATTGGACAAACCATCAGCAAATTTGGCTTCCAGTACCATCTCTACGCTGATGACACCCAATTATACACCTACTCCCGAGACATCACTCCTGCTCTGCTACAAAACACCAGGACTGCCTGTCTGCTGTCTCTGACATCATGTCCTCCCTGTATCTTAAACTAAACCTCACTAAAACTGAACTTCTAGTCATCCCACCATCTACTAACAGACCTTACCCTGCCCTTTCTGTCTCAGTGTGTGGCACCACCATAACTCCTAGGCAGCAGGCCCGCTGTCTTGGGTTATACTAGATTCCGATCTGTCCTTCACCCCATATATCCAATCCCTGGTCCGCTCCTGTCACCTGCACCTCAAGAACATCTCCAGAATCCGTCCTTTTCTCACTGTGGAAACAACTCAAACTCTCATTGTTGCGCTTATTCATTCTCGTCTCGACTACTGTAACTCCTTGCTTATCGGTCTCCCACTCTGCAAACTCTCCCCTCTCCCATCTGTCCTGAATTCAGCCAGGCTTGTCTTTCTTTCCAGCCGCTATACTGATGCCTCTACCCTGTGTCAGTCACTGCACTGGTTGCCTATCCAGTACAGAATACAACATAAACTCATCACTCTCACTCATAAAGCTCTCCACAACGCTGCATCCCCCTACATCTCCTCCCTCATCTCTGTCTACCACCATACCCGCTCTCTCCGCTCTGCTGCTGATATCAGGTTACACTCATCAATCATTCGAACCGCCCATGTCCGTCTCCAAGACTTCACACGTGCGGCACCAGTTCTATGGAATATGCTATCGCGGGCGATCAGGCACACTCAGAACTCTCATAGCTTTAAAAGGGCCCTGAGAATACATCTTCTCACTATGGCCTACCAGAATCCCTAATGCTAACACCCGCCCTCCCCCCACACTCCCAAGCGCACTCATCTCATTTTCAGCACTTAACTGTATATAGATGTACTGTCAGGGTGGCAGGTTCATCCGAATCCTATGTAAAAAAAAAACCATATTTATGTCACATGGCTGGACCATTGTAAATCTAGCACTTCTTGCCCTTCGTCTCTCCCGTACACCCTAATAGATTGTAAACTCTCACGAGCAGGGCCCTCACACCTTGTGTCTCATCTGTAAGTACTTTTAATGTGTAATGTCTGTACGTTTACCCTCCAAATTGTAAAATGCTGCGGAATTTGTTGGCGCTATATAAATAAAGATTATTATTATTAATGTTACTTGTGCTAGTTAAAAAAAAAAATTACAGATTTGCTGTAAAACCCCATATATAAACAAACACATTATTATTACCACCAGCTAATTACTTGGGGTGGAAGTGACTCAAACTGCAGATACACATCTGACAGCCCCTTGGTTCATTTTGGCTGTGAGCTGCTCCAATTTAGCACATTCATCTGCCCTTGTGCACTTTCGTAGGAAACGTTCTCCTCCCACATCAATGGCACAGATTGCTCCGCAGTTTCCTTGTTGCTTATTTACAATGGCGCCGTTTGTCCACTCACCATACACTTTCAACATAATAGAACACAAAGGGGTACATGTATGACTGGGGCTGCGCCAGAAGTTTTTTTTTTTTTGTTTTTTTCAAACGGTCGCATTCCAATATTAGGCGCATTACAGAACGCCCGTGGCACTTTGTAATGCGCCTGATTTCAGGGGGCGTGCGGGAGGCTGGGTGAGTAGAACCGTACGAAGCTACACATATATCTTCAGTACGGCAAATCTAGGCGCATTAGTGATGGATCAAGTTTCAAAGTGGTTTACCTGAGCCTGAATTGTCATTTCTATGCTAGAAAGCGCCTGATTTATGACCCGCAGTAGATTCATCGATTCAGGCGCATTCTATGCTATTATTATGCACATAAAAATTGGCGTCTAAACCCCAAAAATCATACATGTCGCCCAAACTGTTTACAAACTTCACAGTTTCAGCAATACTGTAAACTTGGTTCAAAAGCCAATAATCAACAATTTCTGCAACTCTGATAAATCGACAGCCGGGAGGGACATGTGTGCAGACATCCTGTGGCAAAACCCACCAAGCCAGCTCCCGACACATGACTTCCTTCATGAGCTAAGCGCCGGCATCGAAAGTGGTCATAATAATGTGACTAAACTATGTATATTTACAGAGCGCAGTGAAATCGCATTTAGCGCTAATCACATTACATAACCGCTCGGTTATATAAGCTGGTCCCTACACAGTTGTCAGTCACCTACAAAAGTTTTGACTGTTGAACTATGATCATAAAAACCAAAAGAAAATAAAAATTTAAAAATTTCTGTAACGTCTACAAAATGTGTAATGTCTACCGCCAGCTTTAGTAAAAAGACCCAGTATAATAAGAACTGTTGTAATGTTCACAGGAAAAAAAAAACACACACACACAAACGTACTGGCGTAGAGGTAAGCACACAGGCGCCCCAGCAGCTGGAACAATAAGAGGTTTCAAATAAAAAAGAATGCTGTAGTTGTATGGAAGCATGCAGCTCCATACTTAGTCACTGACGGGTGGGTAGGCGTGTAACTTTACCCTCCCCCAGACCCTCCCCCTACCTCGCTGTCAGCAGTGTCATGTTGCAGAGTCCTTGAGCCTCAGTCAATGTGAACGCTGCTATCTTAGAGGACTGATCACTCTTGGACTATACTAGCACCAACCGGACTTCTAAGTGTCAGCAGGGAAAGCGGCGAGCCTGGAGAAAATTACCCCAAGACTTTCACCCTTCAGCCAGATCCTACCCTGCTGATACCTCCATCATGTCATCGGTACAAGTCATCTATCATCAGAAAATCCACAATTACCTCCTGAATTCCGTATTCCCCAAAGATGATCTTCCAGCTTGTAAGTAACATTCTGTTACACTGTATCAGTAGCTTGTGCCTAGAAGATATTTTGTTGCTGTTACTAAAGGATAAAAATATATATACGTATAATTTTTCTTATTTTTGTAAATGTAAATATTGTGGTGGTTTCGAGCCGGGTTGACTGAGCACACGATGTCTTCATGGCTATAAATATTAATGTACGAGTGTGATTCATAGCACAAGGTTTCTGCATCATATGCACTGAGGGGGTAATTGTAGAGAACAGATCATGACAGCTCTAAACTCAATATTATACTGGAATATCATGTGATCTGCCACAGCAGCAGCGGTGAAACATCTAGGAGATGTGTACAGAGAGAAAAAGAGGGGGGGGTGTTAGGTAACCACCGGGGAAGCCTATCCGTGCAAAGGGAACCACGCCATCTGTGCGATATGATATTATAACGCCACCGGATTCTATCAAATCTACAGGGCTAGTCCCAAACGCTTTGGATAATATATATCCACACTTATGACAAGGGGGCATGGGGGTCCCCGGGCTTGGTGTAACACAGCACGCAGATAAGATGGATGACGTGTCGTGTTTGCAGCTGGTGTTCTCCCAATACTCATCTGTGCATCTACTGAACCCAGGAGCTTGCAATCAAAGCTGCAGGACACTCCGCTGTATAGCATCACATTCTAATACCGTGATGAACCAAGCGGATGGACATTGACCTCCTGGCTTTTCCATGGCACGATCTGTAGAAATCTATTTATAGCATGCTGCGTGTGTTAACCCATTAGCTGATTTTTATTTAAATTGTCTTTTTTAATGGATTTTTTTTAAAAAAATTATTTTGGGCCACATCTATTTAAAATAAACATGGCAGATGATTGAACCTGCACATTCCCCACTGGGGTTCGCTATTTACACCAGACCCGATCTTTGAAGATGCAAGATTACATAAGAGTATTCAGGAGGTGGAAGCCCAATGTAAACAAACCCCCTATCTGCCTGGGGTAAAAAAAAAACAATCCCCCTGCTGATCGGAATGATTTAGGCGCTGAGGGGGGGTTGGCTTCAAGGTCTTTTTCATGGTGACACCCCGTGACATTTCCATGGGTTTATAGAAGGACGTTGGAAAAGAAAAATGGCTTCTCAAGTGCATCATAATGGCAGCAAATTACAGGGGTGATTAGAAAATAAGGCATCGTTTGCTGCTATGGTGGAAATGGCCGGCATTCCTAAGGGAAATATAGGTGAAAGATCTAACCGGTATTTTAAGTGCGCAGAAGGGCTTGGGCGGTATTACAGGGCATCAGCGAGGTGAACAGAATTTCACTGACATTTCTGGCAAAGAAAATGTCAACAGTGAGCTCAGAAGGGCCCCCTAGAGGCCGCTTGTGAAATCACACCGGGCTATAATAAGAATGCTTATTATGTGGCTGGGCCACATTACACACAGGCAGTGTACAGGGCTAATTAGCACATCTGCATACCTCTTAATTGGGCTCCTCTGTCCTGGGTGTTCACCGAGAGGGTTTCAGTGATGCTGGAGTGCTGAATTCTTTCTGCAATTAGATATAGGATGGAGCATGGACTTCTAAAAGGAAATCCTCCGAGTGACCTAGATGGGAATAAAAAGGGAAAATTCTGTTATCTTGGCGAACGCACCACGAATGGACCTCAGGACAGCTGGAAAGGAGACAGATTTACTAACCTGTCTCCCCTTCAGTGCTGTATAAGGACAGAATGGATTCGCCCCTTTGAATGATTGTCACTAACAAATGTAACAAGTGTCAGGGATCCACTTTAGGCACTAAATCAGTAACCAATAGGCCCTGTCATGGGGGTCATTCATCTTGGAGATGCTTTGAAATCTTATTCCCTCCCTTCTTGGTGGCGATTACTTTGCAGCCCCACCCACCGTGGCCAGCGATCTCATAACCACCCGTAGAAATTCAAAAACTACAACTCCCAGCATTCACCAATCAGGGTATTAGGATAGTTATCCAAGCACAGATGGAATATTTTCTACATTGCAGTAATGGGATGCTGGGGGTTGTAGTTATTGGAGAACAGCAAAGCCACAGGCTGCGCAGATGGAATATTTTCTACATTTCAGTAATGGGATGCTGGGAGTTGTAGTTATTGGAGAAGAGCAAAGCCACAGGCTGCTCAGATGGAATATTTTCTACATTGCAGTAATGGGATGCTGGGAGTTGTAGTTATTGGAGGACAACAAAGCCACAGGCTGTTCAGATTCATTGCAGTTATAACTTAAATATTAAGAGATGCTGGAAGTTGTAGTTATGAGAATTGTAAAGCTACAGGCTGCTTATATGGCATATTTTCTAAATAAGAGCATGCTGGGAGTTGTAGTTATTCAGCATATGCAATACTTTCTACATAGCTTTGCAGTTATAATGTATCTAGTGGCAATGCTGGGAGTTGTAGTTATACAGTACATGGAATACTTTGTACATTGTATTGCAGTTATAATGTATCTAGTGGCAATGCTGGGAGTTGTAGTTATACAGTACGTGGAATACTTTGTATATTGTATTGCAGTTATTATTTATCTAGTGGCAATGCTGGGAGTTGTAGTTATTCAGCACATGGAATACTTTGTACATTGCTTTGCAGTTATAATCTAGTGGCAATGCTGGGAGTTGTAGTCACCCAGCAGCTGGGGAATATAAGGTTACACGCTGCATGCTAACTACAACTAAGCGCAGGTTTTCCTCATTGTGCTCGCTAGAGACCACCCAGCCGTGCACAGCGCAGACCCCCTGCCTTTCACCCTGTGTGGGGCGAGCCACCTCATGTGATCTCAGATTTGGCGCCATAACTTGGCCACACTCTCCTCCTATAGGAAGGCGGGGAGGGGAGGGAGCAGCTTTCATTAAAGGCTTTGCAGAGACAAAGGTGCCCCGCGGCCCTCGCCGTTACCAGCCGTGGGTTTCGTGAACTCCTCTTACACAACAGTAGCGAGCACTTCACATGAGCATTGTTTCTCAATGACTGTGCTGGAAAATTCCGCCTCTCCCCAGCCCCGTGCGCCACAATACAAACTACTTCACATTGTTTAAGAAAGCCCTAGCGGCCGCGGACGAGCCTGCGGGGGGCGGAGCTAGTTACCACACATTTGTAGTCACCCGCAAGCCACGCCCCTTCTCGTTTGCATTCAAAAGCTTTGTCCTTCCTCTGTTGTGATTGGCTGGCCTGCTCCCTCAAACGCGGGAATAGGACTCCCGGGACGAGTCGTGATTGGTCAGTGCCGCACCTCCCGGGGACAATCGCTGCACGCTGATTGGCCCGCCTCGTACCCTCCCGGGGCAGCTATTGGTCAGTTCTTACACCTCGGGAATAATATACAATATTGTAAGCGCACAGGCCACACGTGGAGCTCGTTGTTCTACCGGCCGGCTGCAGCGTGGTGCGTGCGGAGACGGGGTGATATGATGCTGGCGACACAGGGACCCTTCATGGAGCGCCATCACTTGGCTCCTTCTCGGAAGTGTTACTTCAGGAAGCCGGCTTCTGCGGGGGGGCAGCGTCCATACTCCTGCGTCCACTGCCTCCTGTTCTGTGGCTGAGGAGCAGGGGAGCCTTACACCAGGTATACAGGGGTGATCGCTGAGGCAGGGGAGCCTTCCCCCAGGTATACAGGGGTGATCGCTGAGGCAGGGGAGCCTTACACCAGGTATACAGGGGTGATCGCTGAGGCAGGGGAGCCTTACACCAGGTATACAGGGGTGATCGCTGAGGCAGGGGAGCCTTACACCAGGTATACAGGGGTGATCGCTGAGGCGGGATGAGCAGGTGAGCCTTACACCAGGTATACAGGGGTGATCGCTGAGGCGGGATGAGCAGGGGAGGCTTACACCAGGTATACAGGGGTGATCGCTGAGGCGGGATGAGCAGGGGAGCCTTACAAAAGGTATACAGGGGTGATCGCTGAGGTGGGGGGATCTGAGAGTAGCTGCATAGGTCAGGCAGAGCTTTTGATGGTTTAGCTGCAGTCCTATGTAAGGATCACATGATGCACGGGTCGGAGTGACGATCGGGCGCTGCTGCAGCTATAGTCAGTGCGGTCTCTGCTCGTAGCTGTGCCTGCAGGGTTTACTTTCTGTGACTTGTTATGTGTGCGTTACTATGCGGTGTACAGATACACCTGATGCTCCGCCACAGGCAGAATAGGGAGAACGCTGTGTGTTCTATGACTCAGAGATGTACTATGGCTGCAGATCCCCTCCTCCCTGGTGCTGATCTGGGGCTCGGTACCTGCAGAGGGAGGCTGCAGCTATTGATCTGCCCGCTCTGCTGCACGGGGGAGTGGGTGTGGGGTGGTCTCCTTCTGGGGGAGGGGTTTCCCCGGGATCCCCGCAGAGCTATGCTTAGAAGGTGCGTGGGGGGGTGTTGGATGTGTCTTATCTGCAGGGAGTCTCCCAGATCCTCTCCTGGTGACTCACCTGCTGCGGAGTGTACATTCACTGATGACTAAGCGGCTCTGATAATAAGATGCTGGGGGGTCTGTGCAGAGCAGCCATATGATCACTGGGATAGTCTCCCCTAAATCCTGTGTTAGGAGGAATCCACTAACTTCATGCTTTCTTCTTTCCACAGTAAAAGAACCATTTGAGAACTGCTATCAGGTTGGCCCTGTGATTGGCACTGGCGGCTTTGGCACAGTCTATTCCGGAGTCCGGCTGGCAGACAAGTTACCTGTAAGTATCATTCTATGGCACAATGTGCAATTCCCCTTTTATATATATTATAGAAAAATCAGCCAATGTCATTTTTATTCAGCCTCAGGCAGTAGTTAAAAGTCCGTTTCACGGAGGGAAAGTCATACAAAATATTTGACCTGTTTTTTGGGGTTTTTTTTCGGAGAACCTCCTTATTTATAGTGCTTTACATAATGTGCTGCAGTGATTTCAGGTTTGCACTATGCAGTCTGGTAGACTGCATAGTGCTGGTTTAAAGGGGGTTGTCTCGCTACATTGATTCATCTTACCTCAGTCCTGTTTTCTTGGTTTCACTTTGAATTCAGGGGCGTGTTTACTGTCTTCCACAAGGCTGCAGTAGGAGCCAGGTCTGTAGCTATAGCAACCAGCCCCGCAGCCTATCAGGATAGATCAAACAGGTCTGTAGCTATAGCGACCTGAGGAGCTGATGCAGCCCATACAAAAGGGGATATCTCAGAATAGGTAGGACACTGTTAATGGATATATATTGCAAAGTGACTTGTTTTTGCAAGATCTTTAACATAAAAAGCAATCCTTGTGGTGAGACAACCCCTTTAAGTTTGCAGTTTGGCAGATGTTAGATACAGTGCTGGCTTGTTCTAGGATTTATCCATCTTGCACAAGTGAACATGGAGAGCTGGTGTTTTCTTTGCGTTCAGTATCAACAGATAAAATACAATAGATAAAATCTAGGTGTAGTGTCCCTTTAAGAAAAGCTGCTCTTGTGTGATAAAGCATATTGGCAATGGATAGATGTGTAATGTCTACCTTCTTCTTTACAGGTAGCAATCAAACATGTGTCAAGGGACAGGATTGGAGAAATGAAGCACATGGTGAGTTCAGACTATATAATTCCGCAGTATAATATATGGGTTGTAACCCTGGACAGTTGTATTCATGGTCACCTTCATATTACAGAATGGAACCTTGGTTCCCCTGGAGATCTACCTTCTGAAGAAAGTGTCCACTGGCTGCCGGGGGGTGATCCGTCTCCTAGACTGGTACGAGCGGCCGGACGGCTTTATAATCATCATGGAGCGACCAGAGCCTGTGCAGGATCTGTTCGACTTTATCACAGAACGGGGAGCCCTTGGTGAAGACCTGGAGCCAACTTCTTCCGTCAGGTGGTGGAAGCTGTCCGGCACTGCCATTCCTGTGACGTGGTTCATCGAGACATCAAAGACGAGAACATTCTTGTAGACCTCAGGACGGCTGAACTAAAGCTGATAGACTTTGGCTCTGGGGCCTTGCTGCGGGATGCTGTTTACACGGACTTTGACGGTAAGTTGCCATTAAGATATCCGTTCATAAAATGTAAACTTGTAGGTGAAGTTACTGGAAATGTCTGTGGTTTGCATGATGATTAATTTTTTTCCCCTTTGTCTCCTATAGGTACACGTGTCTATAGTCCACCAGAATGGATCAGATTCCATAGGTACCATGGACGTTCTGCCACCGTATGGTCTCTTGGCATCTTACTATATGATATGGTCTGTGGTGATATCCCATTTGAACATGATGATGAAATTCTCAAGGGCAAGATACAGTATCGCTGCAGAGTGTCTAGAGGTAAGGATAGTCTATAGCTGCTTATTGCTGCAATACCTCCCCAGATCTTTATGGGTGTCCTTCAAATCTTAGAACTTGCCATGCGTCTTGGCAGAGCGCTGTAGCTTCTAACAAAGGTATTGTTATTTCATTAGCAATGACCTATGGGGATGGTTATCGTTGTTTTTTTTTTTAAGTTTTTATCCTGTTTGTTTTGTGTTTTTTTTGTCCCCCCAACTAATACGTTGTTTCTCTGGTTCTTCTGCAGAATGCCAGCATTTGATCGAGTGGTGTTTGTCCAAGAGACCCTCTGACAGACCAACCCTTGAGCAGATTCTGTCCCATCCTTGGATGTCCCAGGACAGTCTTCTAGACCAAAAGGACAATAAAGTGTCTAGGAAAGTGGACCAAGAATCAACCAGTACAAGTCAGGAGAGCCTATAATCTCATATAGAGACGCTGTACGAGTGAGGCGGGAAGGATCTGTCGCAGTCCCGGTTGTGAATGGGCTGGCGTGGGCTTGTGCGTCCAGTCTACAAGCTTGGATTCCCAGTGGGATGGAAGGAGCTGTCCCACCAGAGTGTGACATACCTCGTTGGGGGTCTTAAGAAGGGACTTTAATTTTTCTTTTCGTACCTAGAAAATGTGGTGACCTCAGACTGTGGACTTATTCCAGAGACCTCTTACTTTCCCAATAGACTTCATGGGAAGGATTTGAGCAAGTGCATTGGGTGGGGTCGGGTAGCCCTGGATGCTGTTGTGTGGGGGTTTCACTAGCAAGACTAGACTGTATCTTGCTTCTGTAGTTATCCGCTGTATTGGGGTTGATTAGCTGCAGTTTACACTTGACATCTTAAATGTGTATATTTTTGAGTGTGCATCCAACTGGAACCAGTTATCCTGTATTGACACTAATTTTATACATGGACCAAGCAGTAGTTGATATCAGCGACCAGACGTCAGCCATCCTCTGCTCTATTGGCTGTAAATCCAGACCGGTTCCTGTTATGGCTTCCATAATAGCAGCAAAGTACTTTGTAAGAGAGGTCTTAAGGTTAGGTGGATCTTCTTCAGAACCCCTCCAGAAATGGGTTAGGTTGCAAAGCGGAATGTTAATACCAACATCTTGTAGGGCGTGAATGCCATTTTGGGTGCATGTAACCAAGCCAAGTACCCTGCATTTTTTTTTTCTTTTTTAAATCACCTTCATTGAAGACCTTTTAAGGTGGGAAGCAGGATATATCTTACAAAAACACTTGAATGCCATCTTCTGCAGCTGATTTTTTTTTTTTGTCTTAAATTATTATAGATCATATAATTTTTTTTTTACTTCCTTAAAATGGGACCGACGCCATTACATGGTAGTGAGGAGGTTAACTTAAAGGCTTCCTCAGGTGAAACTTGCAATATTGGTATTACTAGTTGAGCTTGTGTTATCTAAGGCTACTTGTCATACCTGTAGCCCCCAGACTAACAGGAGAATATTTGGTCTATTGCTTAACAGTGACTGCAAAGCCGGTTCACAATGAGATTATAATTACAGTTAAAGATTTTTTTTTTTTTTTACTTTTTCAGAGCCTTAATTTTTTTTCCAAACACATCCATGTCACTGCACACATTACATGTGTTTTTTTTATATGTATTTTTTTTTTCCTGTGTTACTATCCAGGTTTATAAATACTCCATCTTGATCCAGAAACTTGTACTGTTTAACAATTTGAACCCAAATGTAAAAATGGATGTGCTGTAATAAATCACCTTTCAAGGGTCACCTGTTAAGTATATCAAAGGCTTTGCCCTTTCTCTGTATGGCAGTCCACATACGATACTCCATATAAAGTCGTAGCTAGTAAGGTATGTAAGTACTGCATTGAATTGCCTCTTCTATCACGCCTTTCACCCATGGGCCATTTTGGCCATGTGATATGACGAGGATTCAGTATGTTGCTGCTCTATGATCTTCTGTCAATTCCTGTCCTATGAGGCGGAGTTGAGTTTACAGTTGTCGGACCTCCAAAAAAAAGTAAAAAAAAAAACAAAAAAACTTTGCTCTGTAGAAAGAGCTATTGCAGACTTGCATACCCAGCTAGCACGTTTAATAACATACGGGGTGTTATTTCTTGCTTTTAAAGAAATTCTAGATTTGGTTTTCCCGTGGGTTGATTGTGTCTTAAATCCATTTACCCAAGCCTATTCATTCCCACACTGAACAAAAATGAACTAGGCCTTATGGCAGCATTTGCGTCTAGAGGTTTATATTGGGTACATACAGTACCTCACACAGTGTTCACTGGTCATGTCCTAATTTATTTTATTTAATCTATGTAATTCGGGCCTCATTTGACTTTTTCAATGAGGTCGGTTTTATTTATGAAGACTTCTTTGTTTCATTTGGAATATGAGCTGTATTTATATATTTTTTTTCTTTGTTACATACTGGATTTCAGAATTTGTCAGTTTTATTTAAGTGTTTAATTGTAACTATTTTCTTTTAATAAAACTTTTTTTATAATGTGAATTTGTGGCGTTTTTGGGAGGGATTCTTTAATTGTGATACGATATCCATCATTATTAGTCAACCTGAAAGTGATATATTTTGGATGTGGTCTACAACTTGCTTCCTCTGAAGGACTTGCTGGGAATTGAAGATTTGCCACAACAAGAGGGCTACGGATTGCAGGTTGCTGTTCTACAGGAAACTTAAGACAACATGAGGACTTTAATTGTAGTCGCATTACAACAATAAAATACAACAATATTACACAGGAACTTATTCTCAGACAGTCTCTGATAAGGCTGCATTACTGGCCAGAACTGAAAGCAATCCAATCAGTCACAAAGGCTAATTAGCATTCAACTTACTTTTTAGGGCCGTTCACACGGCTTATTTGGCCGCGGATTGGCGCTGCAGTATGGCGCCAATCCGTCGCAGTAATTACGGTAATCCACCGTTCTCATAGAGAACAGTGGATTCCGTCGCTCCTTCCCGCTCGGAGAATCTGCCGCAGGGGAGAAAGTCACTTGCACATTATCCAGGCGCAATACGCGCCGTGGATAATGTAAGACTATGGGGCCGGCGGGCAGCGCCCCCGCACCCGCCCCTTATTCAAGCCAGAATTGCAAGCGCAATCCGGCTCGCAATTCCAGCTTGAATAAGCCGCGTGAACCAGGGCTTTAGATACTTTCAGTAATATGGAATTCTCTAATCCACAATTTTCCAGGTGTATGGCTTTACAATCAGTGTAACATATCAAACAATGAGTACTGGATACCATTGAAAGTAAATTAAGTTGGATACTAATTAGCCTTTGTGTGACTGATTGGATTACTTCTGCCCGGTGCCGGGAGTGCCTGTTGTAAAAAGGCTGTTTGCTGCACTATCTGAACAATAGTTGGTCATACGTGTTGACAAAAATACAACTGAAAGCACACAGTTATGGTCTGTAACCATGGCGATGAGAGCAAGTTGAAAGTTCAAATTAACCTGTATTGGGTATAAAGCATACATATTTTATAACAACATGCATTTTGAAAATTGCTTATTTTACCGCAATTGGTCCTTCCAGCAGCACTTATGGTAATGGGAACATCCCTTTAAGTTATCACATATGCTGCTATATGCAAATCTACTTTCATTATTCAACACAAACATATATTTAATGGAATTTTTCATTCAATAATTTCTATATACAGCAAATTTTCATAACATCGGAATAGATATTGCACATTTTTTAAAAGCGTTATAACCCATGGTTCCTTTAATGATGTCCAATGCAAGTAATGTCCATATGTAGCTTTCTAAGCATTCCATTCCTCCATAAAGTTGTAGTGCATCGTTTAGTTTTCTTTATCTGTGGACTTGGTGTCTAACCGGCTACGTTTCGTGGGAGACGCCCCCTTTGTCAAGCATAATTGGAGCTCACCTGTTACCATCTTATATAGTCCTCTGTGGCTAATATTAGTAACCATATACATTATCGACACATGACATATCTGTGTACAACATGTACATACAAATATCACTTTTAATTTTACCTGGATAGCGGCGTCCGCATACAGATTAAGACCATAGATAAATCCTTAATGCCCTTATCAAACATGGTGCTGGAGTGTGTACAAACTATAGTGCGCATGCACAGTATATCTCACCAAACTATATGCAGATATTTATTTCCAATGTAAGTAAATCAATAGTGTGTGCACCTAACGCTATCCAGTTAGGGAAGGCTAAGTTCCAAACATCAACGTCCTAACTAAGCTTCTAAAGAAACACATTCCACCGGCATTCTTCATTGAACCCTTAAGGTGCCAATGCTTCAAGCACGGATATCCAATATTCCTCCCGCTGTACCAATCTGTTAACAATCTGATCATGATCAATAACATCAATTTCCTCTAAAATGCACCATTTTGGCTCACAGACGTTGCGTTGGGATTCATGAAAATGCCTATTAACTGTAGAGTCTCCAAATCTGGCATTTTTATCTTCATTACTTCGAGATTGTAACATCCTAGATTTAAATATTCTAATTTGATATCTATGCTCATTAAACCGTATTTTAATGGCTCTAGTATATTTTGTCACATGGGCATTTAAACATGTACACCACATTACTGGTGTTACATGTGACAAAGCACCTATTTGCTATAGGAAATCCCTTCTTGGGGTGATGTACCTTCTTAATGATGGACGAACAATTCTGAAACAATAAGCATGAAAAAATGCCTAATCAATGCCTAATCAAAATGTTACATAGCTCAGCTACTCTCCTCTGTCATGTAACCCTATATATCACAGAGCTCTGATCTCATCCATCATATACCCCTATATATCACAGAGCTCTGATCTCATCCATCATATACCCCTATATATTACAGAGCTCAGCTTCTCTCCTCTATCCTATAACCCTATATGTCACAGAGCTCAGCTTCTCCCCTCTATCATATAACCCTATATACTTCAGAGCTCAGCTTCTCTGACCTCCATCATCTAACCCCATATATCACAGAGCTCAGCTTCTCTCCTCTCTGATATAACCCTACATATCACAGAGCTCAGCTACTCTCCTCTTTCATGTAACCCTATATATCACAGAGCTCTGATCTCATCCATCATATACCCCTATATATTACAGAGCTCAGCTTCTCTCTATCCTATAACCCTATATGTCACAGAGCTCAGCTCCTCTCCCTCTATTATATAAAGCTATATATCACAGAGCTCAGCTCCTCTCTATCATATAACCCTATATATCACAGAGCTCAGCTCCTCTCTATCATATAACCCTATATATCACAGAGCTCTGATCTCATCCATCATATACCCCTATATATTACAGAGCTCAGCTTCTCTCCTCTATCCTATAACCCTATATGTCACAGAGCTCAGCTTCTCTCCTCTATCATATAACCCTATATAATACAGAGCTCAGCTTCTCTCCTCTATCATATAACCCTCGATATCACAGAGCTCAGCTTCTCTCCTCTATCATATAACCCTACATATCACAGAGCTCAGCTACTCTCCTCTGTCATGTAACCCTATATATCACAGAGCTCTGATCTCATCCATCATATACCCCTATATATTACAGAGCTCAGCTTCTCTCTATCATATAACCCTATATGTCACAGAGCTCAGCTTCTCTCCTCTATCACATAACCCTATATATCACAGAGCTCAGCTTCTCTCTATCATATAACCCTATATATCACATAGCTCAGCTTTTCTCCTCTATCATATAACACTATATGTCACAGAGCTCAGCTCCTCTCCCTCTATTATATAAAGCTATATATCACAGAGCTCAGCTCCTCTCTATCATATAACCCTATATATCACAGAGCTCCGCTTCTCTCCCTCTATCATATAACCCTATATATCACAGAGCTCAGCTTCTCTTCTCTATCATATAACCCTATACATCACAGAGCTCAGCTTCTCTCCTCCATCATATAACCCTATATATCGCAGAGCTCAGCTTCACTCCTCTATCATATAACCCTATATATCACTCTATCACATCCTGCTGTCAGACAGGGCAGCATCAACCACCTGACAAGATCAATTTAAAAACAGTGGGAGGTCTTTTAAAAGTCTAAGCTGTTTCACTGAATCACTAGCAGTTTTACATTCACTCTGTCTCCTCAGGCTGTGGCTGGTTCTATAGCAGTGATTAGCATATCTAACGTCTATAAGTAGCTGAGCCATTGCTGATCTTTATCCTATTTTTTGACTTGTCACTTATTCTACACTGATTTTTCTCTACCACAAATTGCAAAATTTGCATCTGAAAAATCTGCACAGTACAAGTTCCAGTGCAGATTCCCATTCAAAATAATGGGAAGCCTTCCAGTGCAGATTTCATGTGGAATCCGTCATATGAACAGCCCCGAAAGTTACTGTTTCTTCTGCAGAAGAGTAGCTGACATCATCTTTATCTCCGAATGAACAAAAGTCAAAAGATCAGGTAAATGGGTTGAATAAATATAAGTCCAGACTGAAATGGCTGAACTATGACTAAGCACAGAAAATAATAGCATTCCTACATGTAATGTAGCTCCCCTGTTTTCCTCTGCCTTGTTTGCAGCTTTCACTTACTGTTGCTACATGCACAATATTCATACGCCATGTGTATTGATGATTTTTATGCTGAATATGACCAGATGTGTACCTTCTTGTATACCAACTGTCGATATATCAGTTTTCTGTTTTGTACTTACTATTTGACTACTTAATAAAAGCTTGGAATATGAAAAAAAAAAAAAAGAAAATAATAGCATTCCTTACTTTCAACCTTAATATTTTCTAATTTATTTCTGGCACTTGAGTGAGTCATTATGGACTTTTTATTACATTCCTTCGGTAAAGTATGTCCCTGTAACACGGTGTACAAGCGCCGAATTGTTTACATTCCAGTTGTGCAACTCTTTCTATAAGATTATTTAAATCAACATAGATGTTTCCATAGCGTATACACTAAGGTGCCAAAATATAGTCACGGACAATAGAGAGGCCCTAAATATCTTAGATTGCTGGTTGAAATCGGTAGCTGAGGCATAATTCACATTATGTTAGTGCACAAATACTTACACATTTCAAAAACAGTAGCACACTATCAACTAAAGAAACTATCAAAGGGGACATAGGAATTATTGAAAAAAAAGCATTTCTGCTATTTAGGAGACATGAAAAATTTTTTTTTCTTAGTTCACTTTTTTGATCAAAACTGCTTAAGCCCACCAAACCTTTTTGGAAAAAAATGTGAACTAAGAACCTCAAAAATTTTTTCATGTATCCTAGATAGCAGAAATGCTTTTTCAAAAAATTCCTATGTCCCCTTTGATATTTTCTTTAGTTGATAGTGTGCTACTGTTTTTGGAATGTGTAAGTATGTTACTGCCACGCCAGTGTTCACATTTGTTTCCAAAAAGGTTTTTTGGATGTGCAAAACCATATATTGTTTCTAGTTGTGTATGGGGGAGTGGCTGCCTCCATTTTGGTTTTCTGCACTCCACCCACCTTCACAGGTTTTTAAATCAGTGCAGTGATCATACAAGCTGGTGCCTTCACTTCCTGAAGTATGGAGGTCTGAACAGTCCCCAAGAGAGGAAACAAAATAGTGTAGGACCCACCTGCATTGAGGTCCCGTTGAAGTTTCGGAGGTGGCTTAAGCAGTTTTGATCAAAAATGTGAACTAAGAACCTCAAAAATTCTCTCATGTATCCTAGATAGCAGAAATGCTTTTTCAAAAATTCCTATGTCCCCTTTGATAGTTTCTTTAGTTGATAGTGTGCTACTGTTTTTGGAATGTGTATGTATGTTACTGCCACGCCAGTGTGCACCTATGCTCATTTTTTTCCAAAAAGGTATTTTGGATGTGCAAAACCATATATTGTTTTTAGAGCACAGATACTGTGATGAAGCCACAGAGCAGAGCAAACACAGTCTGAATTGTACTACATTTGCCCTATTTATTGAATCTATATGGTTTCTGCATCAGACACAAAAGCCTGATAGACCGTGCTTTTGTGTCCATTGCAGGAAGTGTATTCCTTAGGTCAGAGTTGTCAAACTCATTTTCACCAAGGGCTACATCAATACTTCAATTGCCCTCAAAGAGTTATTATAGGGTGCCTAGGGCTGTTAGAGCTGTGCCACTGTCTGCAAGTTGCTGAATAGAACAATCCTCAGGCACACATCATAATTTGTCCCTGTATATCTTGGGGTTTGTAGCACCTATATCCCCTGATGAACCTACTGTTGTAGAGGAAATGCTTTGGGACCTGTTTCTTTTCCTCCTTTCTCTCCCTTTGGAATGGCAGTAAGACCTATATGCCCTGTGTATTAAGGGACTTAATAGGGTTGTGAAGGGAGAGTCTTTGGAGGGTGGGGCCGCCCTTATCGGGGTGATCACCCCGCCGTTGTAAAGGGTTAAAGGGGTTGTCTCACTACAAGGATTGCTTTTTATGTTAAAGATCTTGCAAAAACAAGTCACTTTGCAATTTGTGTCCATTAGCAGTGTCCTACCTATTCCTAGAAATTCCCTCTTGTATGGGCTGCATCAGCTTCTCAGGTCGCTATAGCTACAGACCTATTTGATCTCTCCTGATAGGCTGCCAACACTGGTTGCAATAGCTACAGACCTGGCTTCTACTGCAGCCTAGTAGAAGCCAGTAAACACGCCCCTGACTTCAAAGTGAAACCAAGCAAACAGGACTGAGGTGAGATGAATCAATGTAGTGAGACAACCCCTTTAACTTTAGGGAATTTATTCGGGTGAGAAAGTTGTCATAATTTGTCATCCTTGGAATCTATTATATAAGCCATCTACAGTATCAACAGTATTGTGAGTAAAAACCCTACTTATATTTATTGCCCTTTCCTTTGGTGCTATTTGTATCTAGATTTATTCACTGTGAATATCAGTGTGTGTGTGCGTGGGGGGCCAGTTGTTTCTTTTTAGATTTTAATCGTATTTAATAAACTTACATTGTTTTATTGGGGTTTAGTTGTTCTAAAAACATTGCTGAATAGAACAGGTGCAAGTCAGAGCTCTGAATCCAAAATGGCAACACTCCCCCCACATGGTAGCGCCGCTGCCTCTGCCAGGCACTGGCTACATAGACTGTGGAAAGTGAAGAGCTAGTTCTTCTGCGTCTGGACCTTGTGCACCCTGCTTCCTGGGTCTAAGCTCTAAAGGGCCATATTGACATAGCAGGATGGATTCGGGCCACTGGCCTTTAGTTTGGCTTATGTGCCTTAGGTAAACAAGACAACTGTAGTCCGATAAATTTCTGTCTTTCTATAGATTTTTTCATGGTATCCTGACAGATTAAACGAACCGAAAGCACAAGCCTGATGTAAATGGAGCCTTAGAGCAGTAAGATAGCCACAGCGATGATGTCCCCTAACCATCTTACAGAAACAAATTTTGTATGTCATATCAATAAGCACCTGGAGGTTGTTGCTGTACTGTGGATGCTAAAATGTGGTGGCATTAGGCCTCGTTCACACGGCTTATTTGTCTACGGATTGGCGCCGTACTCCGCGCCGGATTTGCGCTGCAGTATGGCGCCAATCCGTCGGAGTAATTAGGGAAAACCCCATGCTCTCATAGAGAACAGTGGATTCCGTCGCTCCTCCCCGCTCGGCGAATCCGCCGCGGGGGGAGAAAGTGACATGCACATTATTTACGGCGCGTACGCGCCGTAAACAATGCATTGTCTACGGGGCCGGAGCGCTCCGGCCCCGCTCCCGTCCCGCCCCTTATTCACGCCGGATTTGCGAGCGCAATCCCGGCTCCAAGATCCCGCGTGAATAAGCCGTTGTGAAAACAAAAAGCCTTACAGTTGGCTAAAGATGGCTTATATAGTACCTGTGACATCTCCTAATGTCTGTTTTTCATAAATCCGTGTGTTTCCTGTGAACTAACAATTCTGGAGCATTTTCTCTTATAACTCTCTGTTGGGCTGTTCTTCTGTTATTCGTTCTAGAAATGTATTACTGAATCAGTTATCTGGGTGTCTCCCTGCATACACTTAGGCTATGTTCACACGGCTTATTTGCGGGGCGTAATTACGCCCCGCAAACACGGCGTGTGGAAGGGGGCGGGGGCGGGAGCTGGGGGCCGGCACCTTGCCGGCCCATAGACTTTCATTACCAGCAGCGCGTATACGTCGCTGGTAATTCACATGTCACTTATCTTCCCCCGCGCCGTATTTGCCGAGCAGGGAGAGGAGATGTAATCCATAATTCTCTATGAGAACTGTGTATTACCGTAATGACTGGGACGTATTCCAGCCGTAATTCGCGCACCGACAAGCAACAGTCCCCATAGACTGTAATAAAAATCCGTGCAGCAGTCCACACTGCATGGATTTTCTGCCTGACGGTTTTTGACACCGCCATCTTTCCGAAAAACTTAGAACATGTTAATTCTTCCGCCCGGTTTTCGGGCGGAATATGAACATGTGGGTGAGAAGGGGCACGGCTTGAATCCACAAACTGAGGAGAAAAGGCGGTCCCCTGCGTGCTAGAAACAGAGCAAATACCGGTCGGCATTCCGACCAGTATTTGGTCTTTACCGTGTAAATGCACCCTTAGTATCAGCACTGATTGGTTGATGTCAGACTGCGGAAGGCCACGCCCTTCATTGATTAACAAATAGCTGACAGATTGGTGATGAATTTCTCGGAGGAATAACAGGGGAACCTCACAACATAGAGCTCTAAGAGAAGATGCTCCGAAATTGTTATTTTAGCATTTACTAAAACAGATATGTCAGGAGATGTCACAAGTCCTCTTTAGGGTGCGTTCACACGGCAAGGGACAAATAGCGGTCAGTTTATCTGACCGGTATTGGTCCAGTTTGTGTGCCGTCCCCACGGCCGTGGGGGGGGGGGGGGGTTGGGTGCGGCGTTTCTCACATTCACATGCACAGATTCCGGCCAAAACCGGACGGAAGAATGGGCTTGTAGAATGTTTTTTGGGCGTCCCGGGGGTGGAAAAACCGCCGGGCGGAAAACCCGTGCAGTGGGGACTGCTGCACGGGTATTCCATAGGAGCCCGCCCGTTGTGCAAATTTTAGGACAGTTTTTCAGGCGGTCTGAAAAATCGCAAACCGCCTGAAAAACCGTCCGAAAACCTGTGCCAAGGGGACATGCCCTTAAGGATATGTTACAACAGTCATGAAGTTCTAGGGACTTTTACTGTGTAGTAGACAACCCTCGTAATGGCGCATTTTTGCACTGACATTACAACCACGAATCCCAAACCGACTGAGGGTCTTCCAACCCAAAACTAACAGCTTCACAGATCCATATGATGTGGTTAGTTTGGTCAGGCCAGAATCTGCAGCATAATTATGCTCATCTGAAACTGGCCATGTTTACAATTTTCATATCGATGGCCTGGCACTATAACGATATTGATGAATCTGCCACATCATGTTCCTCTTTGCAAATCAGATCCAATCTTTTGGCTAGATAGACAGCTATAGATACATTAGATGGATATGCTATGGTACTGTATAATCTATATATGAGTCAGTATATAAGTTTTTGTTGCGGCAATGAAAGCTGACACATCCTGCAACCTTTAGAGAGAACAGCCAGTGCTAAGTGGTCCAGGAGGGAAGCAAATCAATAATTTAGATAAAATTAGTCAACACTTCCTGAGCAGACAGAATGAAGAAAAACAAATTGCCTGGGGAGAGCGCTTTGGAGGAGGGGTGGGGGGGTCTCCGAGATTGTGAATCATATGCTATGATGTTTGATGCTGCTGAGACCAGATGTAAGGGCGATTCCTCTCCAGCTGTTCCTAGCATTGTGTTGACAAACATTAGCTTTAATGTTGCAGGTATCGTATCAGTTCCTCATGATTTCAAGATCTCTGCATCCTGTTGATGAATAAAAACCTTATTGGTATCAAGAGGATAGAAGCCTTTCCAGATCTAATAGGTCTCACAGATGAGAATTTGCTGCAGTGTATTCACTTTGGATCCAAGCTGATTTAGATTGTTTAGACAGATTAGAATTAAAGGGGTTGTCTCACTACAAGGATTGCTGTTTATGTTAAAGATCTTGCAAAAACAAGTCACTTTGCAACATATGTCCAGTAACCGTTTCCTACCTATTCCTATATATCCCCTCTTGTATGGGCTGCATTAGCTCCTCCGGTCGCTATAGCTACAGACCTGTTTGATCTATTCTGATAGGCTGCTAGCACTGGTTGCTATAGCTACAGACCTGGATTCTACTGCAGCCTAGTGGAAGCCAGTAAACACGCCCCTGAATTCAAAGTAAAACTAAGAAAACAGGACTGAGGTAAGATGAATCAATGTAGTGAGACAACCCCTTTAAATCAAATTTTCACTGTGAGAAGTATTAAGTATCAGGGGCGTAACTAGAACTCAAAGGGCCCCATGGCAAAATGAGATGGGGCCCCAACACCTTATGACAGGTAACAGAAACAGCAACATAATTAGCAATATTTAACAGTATAAACAATACTGCCATAAATGAAAGAACCCACATGGTACTGCTACATAGCAGAAAGCCACAAACCTGTTAGGGGCCGTTTACATGGCACAGGACAAATACCAGTCAAAAGAATGAAGATGTTCTAAGTTTTTCGGACCGCCGACGGTCTGAAAAACCACCTGGCAGAAAATCCGTGCAGTGGGGACCGCTGTACGGATTTTCCATTAAAACTGAAAACCAGCTGAAAAACAATGCCATGGGGACAAGGCCTTAGGGCATGTCCCCACGGCACGGATTTTCGGCCGGTTTTTCAGCCGGTTTACGAAAACTAGCACAATGGTGCTCTATGGAAAATCCGTGCAGCAGTCACCACTGCACGAGTTTTCCGTCTGCGGTTTTTCCGCCCACGGTCCGGCCGCAAAACATTGAACAAGCACAATCTTCCATCCGGTTTCCGGATGAATCTGTGCATGTCAATGTGAAGGGGGAGGGCTTTTCTCTGCTCATCGCGGAGAAAAGCTGTCCCCCCCGCGGTCGTGGGGACGGCCGCAAAACAGGACAAATAACGGCCGGCAAACCGACTGGTATTTATCCTGTGCAGTGGGGACGCGCCCTTATTCTCTTTATTATAAAGGTACAATGTTCTTGTAGCTAAGCGAGTCCTCTCAATGTCCAGGGCATAAAGTGGCTGCTATGGCTATAGTTACGCTTATGGTCTGTTTGGGTTTTCACGCTATGGATGTGAACACGTATATTTTTTATTCACTGACAGTAAGCAGAACTCTTAAAAGAGGTAAGCAATAATAATTAGACATATATTAGAAAGTTGCTGAGTTTTCTTTATCTACAGCTCCAGTAAAGTGTTTTGAATGCCGTACTAAGATCTGCTCCTTCATTTGAGAAATCAGTGGGAGTCACAGATAATGAACCCCACCAATATCTGGATGAGAAATGCCATTCAATATAAACATTCGGCATTGTGAAACTGGTTATAGTTTCTATAATATCATACCTGACCGGTTCCAAAAAGTTGATGGGGAGATCCCCAAGGTCGAGTATAATTCTAATTAGAATCCGACCAATATTTTACAGTAGGTTTATTGTCGCAGCTTTGTGCCGCAGTTTTTGGATTTTGGGCACCCCCTGCCATAGAACATAACTATAATCCGACGTTTTCTGGGGGATTATAGAACATTTTCCAAGTTTTTTGGTTGGATTTGAAATCTGACACTTTAGAAAATCAGAGCTGTGTAGACAACAGCTCAGATTATCTATTGAGAACTATTACTATGGTTTACAGTCCAATTTTTGCAGATTCTAAATACTGAATCCGCTTTAAAATCCGAGTGTAAACCAGTCGTGTGGAGACATAGCCTAAGGGGAAGACACCAATGGTTAGTTTAAAATGGGTTTTCGAAAGATTCCTACCTCAGCTGGGCTGGCAGCAGGGCCCACTACAGCTTAAATATCTGGGCCTCCCGTCCCCTAACACTTCTATATAAGTAGGACCCTTTTTTTAGCAAATGTGATCAAAGTACTGCCCTTATTGCACACCTGCTTTCCAGGATTTCAAAATAATGACAGTATACCTAAAGCTGTCTGAAAGGGATTATCCCATGAAAAACATCCATCAAAAAAGGGTTTTGACCCCGGGCCCCCCAAAAATTTCACTAGGTAAAGGGGCCTTTTTATTTTGCCATTTAGTGACATCTTGAAAATGATTGGAAGGTTTCACAAATATTATTATTTTAATCTTTTTTATTTCAAATTTAACACTTTTTATCAACTACCCCACACTACGGGGAAAAATGAAAAATTTCCCATAGGGTATCAAAATTTTCCCCCCTAAATCAATCACCAAAAACAGTGGTCCTGAGCCCCTAATGGAGTAATTGGAATGGAACCATGATCACAGATGTCCAGGTGCTGAACTCACCTATTTCCCCAAAGTTCCAAAACTTTAAATTGGGCGCGGGCATATGCTTCACCAAACACTTCATTAAAACCCTCCCGGGAACCCCAAGGGGCTCGGACCCGCCCTTTTGGGGAAATTTTGGGGGGGGGGTTTCCAGTGGTGGGCCCCATGGCAACCCATACATTTTATTAATGTTTTTTTGTTGGCTATTCTTTTAAAGTCTTTGATTTTTTTTCAAGATCTCTGATACTGTCACTCCATGGAAGCATTGTTTTTAAACATGTTTTATATACATAAAATATACGAAAGATGTATTAATTCTAGTCCAGATGTAAATTGGAGCCCATAGCAACCAGTGAAGCTGCTTTTTTTTTTATAGAGAAATGAGCCTATGCTGAATGAGAGTTGGCATCTGATTAGTTATTCTGGGTAAATGCCACTCCTTTCCTTTACCTCATTTTGAATAGATATTCCCTAGGGTATATTTACACATTGCAGTCATTTTGAAGTTTTTAAATTCTCTGCTTGCTGTCAGTAAAGAAAAGTAGGACTCATGCATATGACGAGCCCCTTTTTTTCAAAACCGGGGCAATCACAAGAGTCTTTGTGCAGCCCCATGCATCGTCTTAGGCTTCATTAACATCTTATTCTGGGAGTCCAATTGTGGTATACATTTTTTTGGGGGAATTATAAAAATGTAAACAAGACCATACGCACGGGTCCCTATTTTTTTTATAGACAAACATTGGGCCTAAATTTGGGCTCCCCTGTTTAGTGAACATATACCGTTTCTACATACTTTTGTGATTGATGCAAACATGGTATCCTCCCAAGGGTTAAATTTTAACAAAAAAGTAAAACCGGGGGGGGGGGGGGATAAAATTTCCCTGGCTATGCTGTAGTATCCATCGAGCTAAAATGTTTGGGAAAATTTTCCCCCTAAAAAAAGTTCCCCCCCCATTTTGGTTTCCCAAAACCAATAAATTTAATCCCTACCACCCCATTAATCTAAGCAATTGTAACTAATTTCCCCCAAATGTTTAAAAAAAAAATCCTTTCCTTCGAAATGAATAACCCCAAAAAAACAAAAAAATGTTTAATCCCAAAAATATTGGCCCCCCCTTAATACCCTTTCCCCTTTTTTTATTGTTTAAAAAATTCCCCCCAAAAAATTAAAAAAATTAAAGGGGTGCATAAATTTTAGGGGCCCCTTTTGGAAAAAAATTTTTTTTCCCCTTTTTCTTAAATTTCAAACCCACACCCCTTTAACCCCTCCCATGCCGCCTTTTGAATTTTTTTCCTTCTTTTTTCTCCCCCTGGGTTTCGCCTTTTTTCCCAAAGTATATGCCGTTTAAAAGAAATTCCAGGTCTGCTATGCTCAGGGGTCCACAGTGTTCCCCTGTGGGCCAGTCTGAGCCTGATTGTGTGTCCGTATCAATACCAAATACTGGAAAAACATAAAAAATAATCTGAATTCAAAAAATATATTCTAATGCAGTTAAAAGCAACAACTAAAAGAAAAATAAAACTGTCCCTGTTATGACCTATGCAAAAGACTCAACCTATCATGTGGGAAGACTGCCCCGATAAGGGTGGCCCCAGTCCCGGGAAACCCAATACTTCGTTGTTTTTTTTTGTCAAAAATTTTTCCCCTGATTTTAAACCCAGTAATAGTTGGCAATTCAAAAAGGGTTAATTAAAAACCTTTGCCTCAATGGGAAAAAATTTGAACTTTCCCAATTGCTATTTGGATTAAGGGTTTGAAAAAACTGTAAATGCCTCAATATGAAAAATTTGAAAGGGGTAAAGAAAGTACGAAAAAAGGGCCCCTTTTTACCTTTAAATTTGGGAAACTTTATGCATATAAAAATTTGCAAAAATACTGCCCAAAGCATAGCCTTTTTAAAAAAAAATTAAAAAAAAAATTCCTGATCATTTCTTTCTGAAAATAGGCCCAGGGGCTTGTACGGCTGCAAAACCCTGGGACGGGCCCCCCACGCCCGTCAAAACCCCGTGTGGCACACTGACCCCCTGTTTTAATTGGCTTGAAATTTAAAGGCTGCCCCCAGATTTGACAGTCCAAAAACCCGCCCAAAAACCCCCTTGCCATTAACCCAAAAATTTTCCATTACTAGTGTTAGCAATGGTGATGACTGTGAGGTTTTGCTGGTGTTGACTTGCAACTTTTGCACACTCTATTCAACTCAATTAAAACAAGGAAACCCCCACTGTCGGGTAACTGCAAATGGCTGAAACCCCACGGGTTTTGCCCCCCACGGGCCGGGGTTTTCAGTCCATTTTTACAAAAGGGGTTTTTGGATTTAAAAACCCCGTCTGAAACCGCTGTCAAAAATCTGCATAGACTTTAATAGAAAACCCGTTCAGCAGTTCCCACTGCACGGTTTTTCCGCGGAGGAATTTTGACACCGCCTTTCCGTTCAGAAAAATTTTAAAAACATAGTCTCCCCCCCAAACCCTTTCCCAAGCCCTTTTAGCAAATTTGGAGTTTCTTTCCGGTTATAAAATTAATTCTCCAAGACGGAAGCTATGCCAGGGGAATATTTCAGGAGCGCTCCTGTTTCACTACAGGCTAATTTAAAATTTCAGGGCCCAAATTTGAGGATTTTTGCGATATTTGGGGGTATATTTGACGCCAGCCCTTTTCCTCTTTTTTTAAACCCATAATTTTCCCAGGTAGTAGGGGAGAAAAAAGGATTTCTGAAAAGGGGGAAAAAGTGGCTCTTTCTTTTTTTGGGCCCGGGCATACAGCGATTAAAATGACCATCCCCCCTAAACGATTTACCTTTTCAAAACCTTCCCTGTCCCTTTCCCCAATAAAAATCCTCCGCTCCTTACAGTCGTTTGTAAACCCTTTTTTGGGGGTAATAAGAGACTTAGGATCTCCCAAATTTTTCTGCTGGGGGGGCGAGGGATGGGGGGTTTGGCCCGATGCCGATATAACCCAAAATATTTTTGGGGCCCCCACACTGCGACCCAAACCCTTCATGGTCCACGTTATTTGTTTATTCCCAGGTGGTGGGGGGTGGAAAGTTGGGGTTTTGGGCCCCCTTCAACCCAACTACTACCCAAAAATTAAACTTTCACCCCCTGCCTCCATGACCCTCACTAGAGTTTTTTGGGGAAGCGATGCTACAAAAAAAATATGGGTTGTTTTTCTGATGCCTCCCAATACCTCATTTCTTTTTCCATCCTTTATGTTGGAGGGACGACCGGGAGGGGAAAAGTCTGAGGACTTTGGTTTAAACGGGGGCCGGGGGTTTTCCGTTTCAATATGGTGGCCCATCAAACCCACGGATCAAAAATTTCTTTTGATTTTTTTAAGGGGTCCGCACATGACTTGCGCCCCCGGGCTGCCTTTTCCCTCCCTTCAGACAAAATTTATGTTCTCAAACTTAAAAACCATACATTATCTCCCCCCACTATGTTTAAAAAAATTCTGTAGGGGCATTTTGGGTTGGGACAAAGGGGTTTCTGATATCCGCAAAATACAATTTTCCAAAATCCCCCCCTCGCAGACTCGCCTTTAAATCCATTCATATAGGGTTTTTAAGTGGGAGGGTACGGGGGTTTCCCCTATCTCCGGGGACACCGGGGCAGCTGTTTTTGGAACGGGCCTGCTAAATTTTCTGTTTCGGCTCAAGTTAAAGAAAACCAGTACAAGATTTTAATTTTACGGTATTTTATCCCCCCCTACGCATAAGCTTAAAAATGAAATCCCGGACTGTTTCTGGAATGTTGGGGGTCCGGGAGCGACTCTACATCATATTTTTTGGGACTGCAGATTGATACGGCCCCTTTGGAGACAGGTCCATTTTTATGGTTTCTGGACCCTTACTCAGGTTTTGGGTTTCCCCCTTTACAGCGAGCACTTTCCTTCTTAAAATCCCCTATCCCCATTAGGACGTTTGGAGGGTAGACTTTTTTTGTTTATAGTGACAGGGTGCCCAAAAGTTTGATTGCAAAATTTTGGAACAAACTTCTATTTTCCCCCCAGACCCTGATGTGTGTCTCCCCCCCGACAAGAGGTTAGGCGTAAAGGAATACCTCACTTTCCTTTGTCTCACGACCAACTGGACCCCTTCACCACATATGGAAACCATGGGAAAAGTTTATTGTGCTACAAAATTTTGGGAGGAAAAACTACCGATAAGGTTGGATTTGCGGGTATAGTGGGGAAAATCCTTTGTCCTTGTTGTTTGTCTTGTGTCTTTCCCCTTTTCTTGGTAGTTGTCTATGTATGTAATTGTCTTCTTTGTTTCAGGGTGTCAGTTGCAGTAATTTTGAATGCCTAAGGATGGGTCTTAAGCCCCCCCCCCCCCCGTTTTTGTAAAAAGCGATTTTTGGGGTAAATTTGAAAATCATATGCGTTTTTGTGGTTCCCCTGCTAATGTTTTACATGCTAAAGCATCGTGTGTAAATTTCTGTTAAAAGCCCCCGCGTGGCTTTATGGGTTGTAAAAACAAAAAAAATATTTTTCAATTTTTAAAAAAAAAAAAACTTAGAACATGTTTATTCTTTTCCCCCCGGGTTTTTTTTGGGAGGAAAAATGAGCTTGTCATTGGGTTTTAGGGGGAAGGGGAAAACCGCAAAAACCCCGGGCGGACCCTAACTTGAAAACTACGGAAAAAGATGTAAAAAATCCCTCCCGGTTTTTTGCAACTGCCATGTGGGTGCACCCTATAAAAGAAAAAAACCCGGGGGGACAGTCACACAAGCGTTTTGGAAAGCAGCTTGTCAAAAACGTAATATTTTCAAATTTTAAAAAAAATAAAAATAAATGACCTGGCATAAAAAAATTACATAAAAAGACATAAAAAATTTCAAAGTGTGAAAAATAGGGTGATACACCTTTAAAAGGTGTGCCCTGTTTCAGCAAACTGAGGAGGACACTTGAAAAATAAATTTTTAAAATTGTAAACCTGTTGGAGATTGTAGGCCAGTTTTTTTCCTTTTTAGTGATGATTATTATACTTTTTTTTTTGGCTTATGTATTTTAAAAGGGGAAACGGGCCCAATTTTTTTTCTTATTAAATCAAACCCTGATCCTATTCTTTTTCTCAGTCGTTTTTTTTTTCCTGATTGGGAAATTTCCTTTTTCACCTCTATATATGGGTTGTGGGGAAGGAAATTCCGCTTCACTGCTTCAACACAGTCAATGGGTACTTTCAGGGGAGCTTCATGCCCCATAGGGTTCTTAAAGACGTTTTTGTCCCATAGGGGTTTTATAGGAGAGTTTTCACTGTTTTAAAGGGGGGAGGGGGGGGAGCTGTGACATCTCCTTTTTGTGCTGGTGGATTCTGTGTTATCTGTACGCAATGGGGTCTCCCCTTTTAGCTTGACCCTGCTTTTACTGATAATGAGCAGACTGCTGAAAAGCTCTCTAAACAGAACGGGAAATGTCAGACAATTATTAGGCTAGTGGCCAACGTGAAACTGCAGGACTTAAGAATTATTTAAAAAAAATACTGAAAGTGATAGGGAAAAATTAAAAAAAAACATAACCAAAATTCCAAAAAAAATGTGTTTAACATAAAAATGTAAAGTTAAATAATAAGTAATTTTTTGATGACACAATCCCTTTAAACCTCTTTGAGGATGTACAGTGCCCTGGAATTTTAAAGTCGCTTTTTAAAAAAAAAAATAGCAAATATGATATTCTCCCTTCACTGACAGCAACAGAGGCCTGGTGGTAAGGAATGGCAAGGATTTAGAATGTAAGATTATTGGACAGCTGTAAAACTTATTATTTTATATGGTAAAATTTCCGTATTTTGTGTCCCGTATTAGCTCCATATTTGGAAGCAGTTATTTCTGTTTGGGTTTTCAGACATTTAGTTATCTATGACTGAAGCAAAAAGGTTTCCTCATTTTTAGGAGTTAATAAACCGGGGAAGATATGTTTGTATGTTTAAGGACAGATCTTTTTCTATAAGGACAGATAAACATCTGGGATCTGTGGTGAACCAGGGTTTTCTTTGTGTTTAAAGTAAACTGAGATGATGTGAGTCATTCAAGGTCTGATCTATCCTCAAAATTCCACTGAATGCTTTGTGAATGGAGTCATTTAACTAGTTCATCTCCAGTGAGGCCTTGCTATGGTGCTCTTTGTACAGCTAAGATTTTGTTTGTAAAACCCATGACCACCGTGGTAAAGATGAAATATACAGTTTTTTACATTACTTATCCTGTACTGATTCGGAGTAAGGCTACATCTACACGGCACTCATTTTCTGTTGGATTTTTAAGCGGATACAGTATTTAGAATCCGCTAAAATCCGACTTTAAATCATCCCCATAGACTTTATTAGAAAATCCAAGTTGTAGTCTACACAGCTCTAATTTTCTGAGGTCAGATTTAAAAAGCACTGGTTTAGAAAAAAAACGTAGAACATATTATATAATCCACCATGATCCATAATAATCTCTATAATCCACTTGAAAACGGCGGATTTTACTTCTTTTTAATTGAATTGGATGTCCGAAACTGAAAAGAGCGGCAAAGAACCATGACAAAAAACACAACAAAAGAAAGAAGAACAAGTGTAAAATACTCGTCACATTCTGATGAGAACCTGACTAGTAGTTTGTCATTATATTCCAGAGCTGCACTCTGCTTTTGGAGTCACTGTGTACATGCATTACAATACTTATCCTGCACTGATCCTGAGTTACAGACTGTATAATACTCCAGAGCTGCACTCTCTGTTCTGCTGATGGAGTCACAGTGTACATACTTTACAATACTTATCCTGCACTGATCCTGAATTACATCCTGTATTATTCTCCATAGCTGCAATCACTATTCTGCCGTTGGAGTCACAGTGTACATACATTACATTATTTATCCTGCACTGATCCAAAATTACAGATTGGCTTGTACTCCAGAGCTGCGCTCACTATTCTGCTGGTGGAGTCACTGTGTACATGCATTACACTAGGTATCATCTATTGATTCCGAGATCGAGACTGTATTATACTAAAGAGCTATACTCACTACTCTGATAGTAATGTCATTGTGTACATATATTACATTGCTTGTCTTGTACTGATCCTGATTTACAGGCTGCATTATACTCCCGAGCAGCTCTCACTTTTATGCTGGTGGAATCACTGGATACATACATTACATTACTTATCCTTTAGTGATCCTGAGTAACAGTTTGCTATATACTCCAGAGCTGCACTCACTATTGTCATGGACAACAGTAGTGGATCCTAAAGACCACTGCAAGCGATGGTGTAAGCCACGCCAGGGAGCGGAGTCTAAGTAGGTCCCGGTTTTCACCAGAGCCCGCCACAAAGCGGGATGGACTTGCTGCGGCAGGAGTCTACCAGGTCGCTTCCACTGACGTAACTTGCTTGCGGAGGCAGCCGAGGTGTAGCGTGGTGCAGAATCGTAAGGCAGGCTCGTAATCGGGGACAGGCAGGAAGGTCAGGACAGGCGGCTAGGTTCGTGGTCGAGGACAAGCAGGAAGGTCAGGGCAGGCGGCAAGACAAATGATACAGTACACAGTAATTAGAACAAGACTTCAGGAACGCTTTCTCAGTAAGCTAGTGGCACTAAATACAGG